>CAUYLG010072061.1:0-40201 GCA_963573385.1 Cacajao melanocephalus
TCTCTCTCTATTCCCTGCCACTCAGTGTGGAAGCTGCTTTCCTCTCCTGGATTCCATCTTTCTGGATTCTCTCACTCAGTGTGAGAGTTAGCTGTTTCTTTCTCTCTCCTTCTCCTGTTTCTCTCTCTCTTTAAATAAATCTCTTTCTACAAACACTTTTGAGTCCGGCATTTACTGTCCACTGCACCGTGGTCCCCTCTCTCATTCTTGAGAGGGCAGGAGGCCAAGAACCTGGAGAAACATCCTCTCAGGGGAGCTAAGAGCACCCTGAACCCCAATATTACACAACAACTGCATGGACAGATTTTGTCTAATTCAACTATTAGAGAACTCCAGAGTCTTTAAAATACATAGAGTTCTTTTTTATCTTTACTTGCATTTTGACTTTTTTTTTCCTTTATCCTTTGTGAAATATTATTGAATGCTTTATTGTAGGAATAATTCCTTTTAGAATCATTTTTTCTTTGTTATACTTGCTTAGTTTTCCTATTTATCTTTTATTCAATTAAATAAGAACTACTGAAATTCTAAACAATAATAATCATACCCAATAATGATTTTTTTAAAGGAGGATCCACAAAGCGATTTAATATATCTGCAAGTGTCATTGGATTCACTCATACTGATACTTATCTCTAGGTTTGGAATATAAAAAATCCATTTAGATGTTGTATTATTTGGAAATAGGAATAGTAAGCAAAGACAGCTATAGAAAATTATCAGAAAAATGACTTTACTGCTTTTGTTAATGGTTGTCATCCCTTTATAAAGGATATGACAGAAATACAGATCTAGAAGTAGATCTAAATTGATCTTTCCTTTCTTGCTTTCCTTCTATTGTTTTTTCTGTGCATATTAATGGAGTATATTTTGTGTTAAAGGATATGCTCTTTTAAATTAAGGAATATTTGCAATAGCAAACTGTGGAACGTTAGTCAGGAAATGATCGCTACCACATGCAAGACTCTGTGGTATGCTATGAAATATCTCTTTTGCCAACAGCTGACATATATGTAAAACTTTCCAACGATTGGCTGAAAATTACCCTTGAATAGGAGAATGTGTTTTTATTTTCTTCCTAATTATAAGTGTGGGTTTTATTGGCAATTAAACAAATATTCCCTTTTGGGTTATTTTATTCTATTCTAAGTTAGTCTGATCACAGAAATCCAGTAAAATTATCAGTGTTTATTTTCCTTTTACCACATCTCCCAATGGTACCAAATTTTGAAATTAAAATCAGCTTTAGCTCCCAAGCACTATAAAATTAGCTTGCCACAGTTTCATGGATGCTAACAAAAGACACAAGACCCTTGCCTTAAAGCAAAGTAATTTATACCTGATAGAAGTTTGGTAACCAGAACTGGCCTTTTTACCAGGATATTTTGACAACACGAATAGGAAAAAGTTATGCCCACATCAACCCTGGGGTACATGATAGGAGAGAGTCCCTGAGCACAAGAAACCATCTCTTTTATAACAGACAGCAAGTAGCAAGTATGCCTTTGACTTGAAGAGAGAGATTGTCTGTCATCTGTCGTTTTCCTGAACAGTAGATAAACCTGTTTTGCTGTTCACTATACAAACATATATTAAAATACAGTTTACAACAAAGTCAGTCTGTATCTGTACCCACATACACAGAGAGAAATGTGGAAGACTCATAGAAATCAGGCAATATAGGCAAGTTGTCCAGTTCTTTCTCTTGGCCTCATCTCTTGAGTTTCATTATGCTACTAAACTGCTTTATCTGTATGTGAATCAATCATAACTCTTTACACTTAAGTGTCATGTCAACAGTCTGGAAGAATTCACTGAACATTCATTGTATATTACCTTATTCAAGTCACCAAATATTGAAACAGTCTCTAATAAACAAGAATGGAAAGGAGAAACAATTTTAGACATGGGAAACCACCCTAAAATCATCTTCAGAAGTAACTGTCTACTTTAGTTTAAAAACATATTCGAAAACTAAAATTCTCACTTTGCAGAAATATGTTCTTATGTATAATAGGGACCTGCTTTCTTTTTATTTTCTAGTAGCCTCTCAATTGCTTATGCATTCAACAATAGTCATGGTATAGCTAAAGCTCCATTTTCTCCCAAAGACATGTCTTTTTTTTAAACTTACATTTGCATTAAATACTCAATTTTAATTTTCTCCTTGAAATTTTTTTTATCATAATTCAACACGAATCACTTGACTGTTTTGACTATCTTACTCTGGCACAAGGAAGTATCCCACTTGATTATGGTAGTTTTAATCATTTGTTTAAAAGTAATTTCATTCAATACAAATAAACTTTGTTTTGTCCATGCTCATTTAACCACTTACTGTTAATAAATTATTGCTATGATATTCCTGCATAATTCATATCCTTAAATATACATATTCTTTCCAAAGTTGAAGTCATGCTGTAGCAGATGGCCAAAATCTGTCTTCAACAGCTGTCATATGGTTCTTTCTTTCTCTCCAGGTGCATTTATTTGCCTGCCTTCACCTGTGAGTTCTGAAAATCCCATTGGGTTGAATTAAACAAGTATAACAGATATCATAAGAAAAACCAAACTATAAAAGTATTTGCATTAACAAGGTTGCTAGACTCTTCTGTTTTGAAATACTTTCTAGACTATGTTATAATATTTATGTTATCATAGCTACACCAGCACTCTGCATTACCATTCCTGTTAATTTTTGACAACTTGTTAGGTAAAATAAGTTTAGCTTTCATTAACCTGTCTAAAGAATTTATACCAAGAAACACTCGCTGCTCCAAACATACAGCAGTGACAGAAAAAATATAAAAATAAAGAGCTAAAAAGACATAGTTGAGCTTCATGCAAGATGACATATATATACACATATATATGAAAATAGAAAAATTAATAAAATTACAAAATGTTGACAGATCAGTTATCAACTGATCTCTAGTTGGTAAATAGACAGTGGCACCAGACAATATAACTTCTCTAGTGATAAAGGAGATGACAGTGTACACTTTAGATTAGAAAAGGAAAAGCAGTAGTAAATTTCCTATTGTGATGAAAGACTGCCAAAAGAAAAGGTTAACAAGATACTGATTTGGATTAAGGCTTTATCAAAAGCTATGGACAGAAAGAGATGGGAAAGAAAGACAATCAGAACTCCAGTATCCAAGCCAAGCTATGCAATCTCCATGTGCTGAATGTACAATATCACCACTATGCCTGCAATGTCGTAACTTATAAACATGATTATAAGGCCTGTATAACGGATCTGGGAATGGATAGGGAGCAATGGCAATTTTCCTAGACAGGGGAGGGTATGTACAAAGACATAAGTATATAAAGAATTGTAGAGAAGAAGATGTCAAAGAGATGGGGATAAAAATAGACAAACAGACACTCATGAAGTCCAAGATGACCAAACAGATGCAGCCAGGGAGAGCTTCTCCCACCAAAAGAGATCAAAGACTAGTACACTCTGAAGATGATCTTTGAAAAGAAGGCATTGAGAATAAATGGAGGAAAGACATAGACTCTGAGCTGAACAGGAAAGAAACTGGAAACTCTGCACAGGGTTACTAAGCACCAGGTCTTATTCCTGGCCCCAGCAGGCTCCTAGGGAAGGAATGAGAGCAGTAGTCATGGAGTTGCCAACTCTCACCATGGACCTTTGGGATCCTAGCTGCAGGAGACTCTCACAACCAACCCAGACATCTGAACTTTCAGGCAGAACAGCCCAAAAAGTTGTCAGAGGCAAAATTTCAGCCTCTGTGTAGCCCAGAAGGTTTGTCTCTGGAATGGCTGCAGTGGAACATGGTGATAGGGGACAATACCCCAAGGCTCACCATACTCCCCAAGGCAGCTTTGTACTTTTTTAGTTGCTGGATCTGGACACAGCAGGGTTGTTTTCCTCATGGAATGAGGCCAGTTTGATCTGAGTGCTTCCCTGTCTGCCAGTCTCTTCCAGGGTTTCTGCTTGTTCATACCTAATTTCAGCACAGCCTCAGCTGCCCAGCTGAAGTGCTTGCCAGTGACCACAACCATAGCTTTTTCTCCAGCAGACCCTGCCTACTCATTGGAGCACTTTTGCAGACAGACCCTAACCAGTGTGCATTTACCACAGCCTTCACCCACCAGCATGCACTTTCCTGCAGCTTCTCTTGGCACCCCACAAGCATACACATGCATGGGGGCATGTTGCACACATGTGTATGGGGACCTGCTTACTGCCCTGCCAGAGCACTTTTGCCAGCAGCCTCTGTCAGAGTGTAGTTGCCAGTAGATGGGAACGTGTTGACTCCTTCAACACAGCAGGTGCTTAACTATGAGAGGCTAGGGAACAAAGGTGTGGGCCTGGTCCCCACCTTCTATGATTAGAGCACACAGCACAGTAGTGCAGACATGAGACTTGGCCCCCTGAAAGCATTCAGAAATAAAGCCAGTTGACTAAACCCAACTCATACTGCAGCCAAGCCTCAAGTGCATCAAAGAATATAAAAGTAAAAGGCCCCATCCAAAAAGGAGTGACAATAAAAAATAAGGGAACATTAGCCCACACTGATGAGAAAGAACCAGCTCAAAAACTCTGGTGACTCTGAAAGCCAGAGGTCTTCTTGCCTTAAAACAACCACATTAGCTCCTGAGCAATGGTTTTCAAGCAGAAAGAAAGGGCTGAAATGACAGACATAGAATTCAGAAGCTGGATGGAAATAAAGTTCATCAAGATACAGGAGAAGGTTAAACTCAGTCCAAGGAAAATAGTAAAATAATCAAATATTTGAAAGATGACATAGCCACCTTAATAAAATAAAAAATTAACTACAGGAATTTCAGAATGCAACTGGAAGCATTAATAACACGAGAGACTAAGCTGAGGAAAGAATCTCAGCTCTCAAACACTGCTCCTTCAAATCAATGGAGGCAGACAAAAATTTTAAGAAAGAATTTTAAAAATGAACAAAACTCCTGTGAAATATGGGACAAAGAGATCAAACCTACCACTCATTGTCATTCCTGAAAGAGATGGAGAAAGTTCAAGCAACTTGAAAAATATATTTGAGGCATGAAAATTTCCCCAGCCTCCCTAGAGAGATTGACACACAAATATAAGAAATTCGGAGAAACACTGTCTTATTCTATTCAAGATGAACATCTCCAAGACACGTAGTCATCAGATTCAACAAAGTCAATGGGAAAGACAAAACCTAAAAGGAAGCTAGAGAGAAAAGACAGATCATCAACAAAGGGAACTCCAGCAGGCTAGCAACACACTCTTCAGTAGAAACCTTATAAGCCAGAAACAGCTGTGGGGGCTATATTCAGTGTTCTTAAAGAATAATAATACCAAACAAGAATTTTATATCCAGCCAAACTAAGCTTCATCAGTGAAAGATAATAAAACCGTTTTTAGACAAGCAAATGCTAAGGGAAATTATTACCACCATACCTGCCTTACAAGAGGTCCCTAAGGGAGTACTAAACATGGAAATGAAAGACCTGCCCCCACAAAAACACACTTAAGTGCATAGCCTACTGACACAATAAAGGAACTATACAATCAAGTCATCAAGTCTACATAACAAGCAGCTAACAAAATGATAATGGGAACAAATTGGTATATATTGATTTTAGCCTTGAATGTAAATGAGCAAAAGTCCCATTTAAAAGATACAGAGTGGTGAGTTGGATTAACAAGCAAAACCCAACTATATGCTGTCTTCAAGAGACCAGTCCAACACTCAGTGACACACATAGGCTCAAAGTAAAAGAATAGAAAAAGATTGATCAAGCAGACAGCAAAAAAGGGGGTATTTTTATTTCCAACAAAACAGAATTTAAACCAATAATGATCAGAGGAGATAAAGAAGGGCATTACATAATAAGAAAAAGTTAATTTAATAAGAAAACTATCCTATGTATATGAACCCAACATTGGAGAACCCAGATTCATAAAACAAGTTCTTAGAGACCTATGAAGAGACTTAATTAACCACACATTATTAACACAATAATAGTGCTAGACTTCAACACCCCTCTGACAGTGTTAGGTGAATTATCAAGGCAAGAAACTAATAAAGATATTAAACTCAAAGGTATTAAAGATATTAAACTCAACATACGACCATAAGACCCAATAAGCATCTACAAAATGCCTCACTGATCTGCAACAGAATATGCAGTTTTTATTTGTATTTGGCATATATTCTAAGGTCAACTATACATTCGGCCATAAAACAATTCTCAACAAATTTTAAAAAAAAAGTTGTAACAACTACATTCTTCAACCACAGCACAATAAGAGTAGAAATCAATATAAATAAGATTTCTCAAAATAATAAAATAATATAGAATTAACCTTCTCCTGAATGACACTTGGAAAAAGGATTAAATTAAGTCAGAAATAAAAAAAAATTCTTCAAAACTAATGAAAACAAAGATACAACATACCAGAATCTCTGAGACAGAGCTAAAGCAGTATTAAGAACAAAGTTTATAGTGCAAAATACCACATCAAGAAGTTAGGAAAAGCTTAAATAAGCAACCAAATATCAAACTTAGAGGAACTAGAAAAACGAGAGAAAACTAACCTCAAAGCTAGAAGAAAAAAAAAAAAAAAGAACCAAAATCAGAGCTGAGCTGAATAAAACAGAGATGCAAAAATCTATACAAAAAAAAGCAATGAAAACAAAGATTGGTTCTTTGAAAGAATAAAGCAGATTAATGACTGCAAGCTAGATGAATTTAAAAAGAGAGAGGCTGGGCATGATGGCTTAGGCCTGTAATCCCAGCACTTTGGGAGGCCAAGGTGGATAGATTACCTGGTGTCAGGAATTTGAGACTAGGCTGGCCAACATGGTGAAACCCCATCTCTACAAAAAATGCAAAACTTAGCAGTGTGTGGTAGCACATTCCTGTAATCCCAGCTACTCAGTAGGCCGAGGCATGAGACTTGCCTGAACCTAGGGAGTGGAGGTTGCAGTAAGCTGAGATCTGCACCCCAGTCTGGGTGACAGAGTGAGACTCTGTCTCAAAAAAGAAAATAAAATAGATAGAAGATTCAAATAAACAGAATCATAAATGATAAAAATGACATTACCACCAACCTCACTGAAATACAAACTCTCTCAGAGACAATTATGAACACCTCTATTCACACAAACTAGAAAATCTAGAAGAAATGGAACAATTAATAAACAATGTCCCAAGATTGAACCAGGAAAATATTGAAATTGAGAAAATTTATAGTGCAAAACACCACATCAAGAAATTAGAAAGAGCTTAAATAAGCAACCAAATATCAAACTTACTGGAACTAGAAAAACAAGAGCAAACAAACCTCAAAGCTAGAAGAAGAAGAATAAAAAAGAAATAACCAAAATCAGAACTGAGCTGAAAAAAACGGAGATGCAAAAATCTATCCAAAAAAAGCAATGAAAACAAAGATTGATTCTTTGAAAGAATAAATCAGATTAATGACTGCAAGCTAGATGAATTAAAAAAGGGAGAGGCTGGGCATGGTGACTTATGCCTGCAATCCCAGCATAAGTAATAAAATTAAATCAGTAATAAAAATTCACTAGCCAGAAAAACACCCTAAACCAGGCAGATTCATCGCCGAATTCTACCAGATAGTTAAAGAAGAGATGATACAAATCCTACTGAAACTATTTCACAAATTTGAAGAGGGAGTCCTCTCTAAATCATTCTATCAGGCAAGCCTCATTCTGATACCAAAACCTGGAAGAGAAACAACAAAATACTAAATTTCAGGCCTATATCCCAGATGCAAATATACACATAAAAATACTAGTAAATCAAATTCAATGACACATCAAAAAGTTAATTAACCACAGTCAAATGGGCTTTATTCCTGGGATGCAAGGTTCATTCAACACACACAAACTAATAAATTTTAATGTGGGATCATCACATAAAACTAAGAATAAAAGGCACAAAATCATCTCAATAAACACAGTAAAGTCTTTTGATGAAATTCCACATTCCTTTACATTAACAATCCTCAGTAAGCTAGGCATAAAAAGAACATACCTTGAAATAGTAAGAGCCATGTATGACTAACCCATGGCCAACATCATACAGAACTGTCAGAAACTCAAAGCGTTTCCTTGAGAATTGGAACAAGATGAAGATGCCCACTCTCACCACTCCATTCAATACAGTACTGGATATCCTGGCAAGTGAAATCCTTCAACATAAAAAAATAAAATGCATCCAAATAGGAAAAAGGGAAGTAGAGCTGTATTTCTTCGCAGTCAATATTACTATATACCTAGAAAAATTCGTTGTCCCTGCCCAAAAGCTCCTAGAACTGATAAACAAGTTCAGCAAAGTTTTAGAGTACAAAATCAATATCCAAAAATTAGTAGCATTTCTACACATGAATAACAACCAACCAAAGAGCCAAATCAAGAACACAAACCCATTCACAATTGCCAGAAAAAGGATGAAATACCTAGGAATGCAGATAAACAGGGAAGTAAAAGATCTCTTTAATGTGAATTACAAAATGTCATTGAAATAATCAGAGACAAAGCAAGAAAATTAAAAAAAAATTCCATGCTCATGGACAGAAAAATGAATATTGTTTAAACAGCCCTGTGACCCAGAGCAATGTAAAGATTCAACACAATTTCTATAAAACTACTAATCTCATATTTTAAACAAAAATTAGAAAAACTATTAAAATTCATGTGGAAACAAAAAAGAGCTCAAAAAGCAAAACAATCTTAAGCAAAAAGAACAAACACAAAAGTATCACATTACCTGACTTTACTACCTGACTACTTACACAACGATACTACTTGTGCAAAAACAGAAACATAGATCAGTGGCAAAGAATATAGCATCCAGAAACAGTGCCACACACCTACAACCATCTAATGGTCAACAAAGCCGACAAAAACAAGCAAAGGGGAAAGGACTCCTTATTCAATAAATGGTGCTGGGATAACTGGCAAGCTATGTGCAGAAGATTGAAACTGGACCCTTTCCTTTCACCATACACAAAAATTAACTCAAGATGGATTAAAGATTAACTGTGTTAAAGCAATTCAATTTAGCCTAAAGCTGCTTCCTTGCATATCTTAAATTCAGTCTAAAGTTTTATCTGTATATCATCAACTATAACCTAAATAACGTTGTATACACAATGTATTAATAGCCTACTCTTGTGCCAGTTACCAAGTGTTGGCCAGTAAATGGTAGCCAACTGTTGAAACCATGTTAAAATAAGGCAGATGCTGAGAATAACCAGTCCAGCTGCTTTGGTACCTCACTTCCATTCTCTGTATGTCACTTTTCTTTTTCTGTTCATAAATCTTCTACTATGTGGCTATGCTGGAGTCTTTCAGCCTACTTGGCTCAGGAGGATGCCTGATTCACAAATCATTCGTGGTTCAATTAAACTCTGTTTAACTTATTAACTTAATTCAGCTATTTTTTTTAACAAATGCAAGACTATAATACCCTTGAATAAGATCCAAAAATAACATTCTGAACATAGGCTTTGGAAAAGAATTCATAATGAAGTCTTTACAACCAACTGCAAAAACAACAAATAGATAAGTGAGACCTAATTAAATTGAAGAGCTTCTGCACAGCTAAAGAAACTATCAACAGAGTAAACACCTACAAAATGGGAGAAGATATTTGCACCACATATATGACAAAGGTCTAATATCCAGAATCTATAAGAAACTTAGACAAATCAACAAGCACAAACCAAATGACCCCACTAACAAATGAGTAAAGAACATGAGTAGATATGTCTCAAAAAGAAGACATACATGAAGCCAGCATGCATATGAAAAAATGCTCCACATCACCAATCATTAAAGAAATGCAAATCAAAAACCACAATGAGATAATATATAATACCAGTCAGAATGGTTATCATTAAAAATCAAAAAACAGAAACAAAAACCAGATGTTGGAGAGGTTTCAGAGAAAAGAGAATGCTTATACACTATTGTGGGAAATGTAAATCAGTTTAGCAGCCATTGTGGAAAGCAGTTTAGAGATTTCCCAAAGAACTTAAAACACAACTACCATTCAACTCTGCAGTCCCGTTACTGGCATATACTCAAAGGAATATAAATCCTTCTACCAAAAATACACATGGACTTGTATGTTCATCACAACACTATTCACAATAGCAAAACATAGAATCAACCTAGATGGGCATCAGTGGTGAACTGGATAAATAAAATGTGGTACCTGTACATCATGAAATATTAGACATGCAGTGACATGGATGCAGCTGGAGGTCATTAGTCTAAGCAAATTAACACAGGAACAGAACACCATATACCACATGTTCTCACTTATGTGTGGGATCTAAACACTGAGTACACTTAGAAACAAAGGGGGAAAAGAGACACTAGGGCTTACTGGAGCATGGAGGATGGGAGCAGGATGATGGTCGAAAAACTATCTATTAGGTACTAAGCTCGCTGCCTGCTGAAAAAAACATCATTTGTACACCAAACTCCAGCAGCTTGCAATTTAACCATGTAACAAACCTTCACATGGGCCTCCTGAAACTAAAATATATGTTGGAAAAAAAAAAAAAAAACAGACATACAGATAGAGTCAGAGACAGAAACTCTGTTAAAAGTAAGCTTGCAAGTAAAAATATGAAGCATAGTAAAACCAAGACAAAACAACAAAACTAATACCAAGAAACATAGGAACAAATCAGTAATGAGGCTAAGATTAAAATTTATTTTATATATGAGTATATAAATAAGTAATGGGATATTCAAAATGAAAATATGAAGCCACAATTTTTATTTCTAAAGCAAAACAATTCATAGAAAAAATTTAAAATTTCAAAAAATAAGATCAGGTATATATTTATAAGAACAAATTAGAATTTTGGTAAATAAGAAGCCATTAGAAATATGGTTTTATAAAGTTTGTGCCTAATATTGTCAAAAAATGAAGTAGGGAACTGAAGTGTTAAAATTGGAATTCTTCAAATTTGGTAGTAATTTTAGAATGAAATTTATTTCATAAGGACAATTTAAATGATCGTGTTAAGTAATTGAAATATTTGTGTTAGCTAATTTGAAGATTATAAAGTCAGTTTGAACACTCTAGAGTATGTGTCAGGAACTGCCAGTTCAATAATATCTAGTTTTTTTCTCTCTATGGTCTCATTTTTTTTCTCTTCCTCTCTTGTGACACCTGCTTGCTTTAGCTTTCCTGTTTTCCACTCCAGCACATACAGGCCCCTCTCATGGTGGGCAGGGGTGTGAAAGGTAGGGGAGTCACTCTTGACCAGTCCCAAGACTATTTTGTTCCAACTTCTGATCCAAAAGCAAGAGAAAATTTTCTTTTTTATTATCTCTAAATTATTTTATATGTAGGGGTATTTTTTTCCTATGTTTTTATTTTGTGTCCATATAATGCAGACAATGTCCTCATGTCTCCTGCAGGAAAGGGTCTGGATGTTCCTAATGGGAGGGATGGCTCTCCAAATAAAAAGCAGTATTGAATAGACCAAAACACATATTTAAATAAACTCATCTCCTTTATGTAAACATACTTAATGTAGGAGTTCATCTAGGTGCCTGTTATAGATCAGTGAACAAAATAATTTAAAATCACTGCTTGTTGGAGCTTGTGTTATGTAGACAGGTAAATGTGGCCTGTTACATGATGATGCTATAAGACTATCAGGTAGCCTAAAACAACGATAGGCAATAACTTCACAACAACTAAATCTCTGTGCAAAGCATACCTTCAATAATACTTGATGATCAAGAAAGTCAAAACTGTAATAAAGGAAAAGGCAACAAACCCAGCACCAATACCCACCTTCACCGCTGCTCAGGTGAACCTTTTTCTGACGATCTGTTGCAAGTAGAGGTAAACCAAGAAAAACTGCTAGGAAGGTGAAAAGGGAGTACTCATAAGGGTATCTAAGTCTTTAAAACAAATACCTTCTGGAGGAGAAGAAGAAAGGCAAAAAGCAAAACAAAACAAAATTTAAAAACACAGAAAATTTGTTTTTTGCCAAAGAATATTAAAGGAGAAATAAAGAAGAAAAACTTAGAGTTCTGTAAGACAAAAGAGACAACCCCAATCCTACCACCTAAACAAAACATTTAAATAACAGAAGTACTTGAACTTCACTAGGACAGAAAAAGTGCCATTAAAGTAGGAATCTTGTAAAACATCTCAATATCACAAATATAAAGAAGAAATTAAAATCCAGATAATAATTAAAGTCAGAAAACACAATTTCACACAAATTTAGTAAGTCCATTCCTCTGGATAGGAAAAATTTATTCTGTAAATAAAAATTATTTTCATATTAAGAAATCCATCAATACCATACATAGCATAAATTTAAGGGAAAAGTCATGATTATTTCCATAAAGGATGATAAATACTTTGAAAATATCCAACAAGTCATTTATGACTTAATAAACACTTAAGAAAATAGAAATGGAAGATACTATTAAAATATAATTTTACATATACAATGTTATATTTATATGACATATTCATGACAAACTATATAAGTATATATACACATGTATATATATGTGTCTATGTGTGTGTGTGTGTGTGTGTGTGTGTGTGTACTTAGTCTAGAATCCTTAGTCCTTTGGTCAGTATGTTAATTTATAAAGAAACAGTAGAGCCATGTAATAGTTATTAATCACTGTAGTTAGAAAAAAGTATTTGAGGCATGAGAATATGTAAGGATGTTTCTATTTGTCCTATATTCTAAGCAGAAGAGGGGGAAATATTTATCTTTTCTTTTTATTTTTCTTTACTTGCTTCCTTTTTCTTTCTAAGAGGGGAAAAAATGCTGTTTTTGAACGAGCAGTTTATTTGTTTTTGACCTTAGGATCTCAACTTTTACCATCCCCCAAATTTTATCAAGAAGTTTTCCTAAACAACAGCATTTTCCTCTTTAAAATCTTTGGTTCCAGCACTGAAATTATATATTTGTTATTTGTATAATAATATTCAAAAAATATATTAAAATTTTTCCAAAGCCTTAGTTAATGAAGTTTCTAAAGAAATAGTATTAAAATAATTTGATCAAAGACATTTTCATAAAACTATGAAATATTTTATGAAAATGTCTCCTACAAGATTTCAGCCTGTCTAGTGTAAGAGAGTGCACAATTAGTTCTATTGAATATAAAACTGTATGCAATCAAATATGAATAAATTAAAAAATGAATGAAATTGAGAAAATGTGTGTATGTAAAATTATATTTGTTTTAAAGTGTCATCCAGCATCATATTTGTGATGTTTTCAAGGAAGGATAAACATATAAAAGTTATTGTATTTTCTTTTTTTTTTTTTGTACTTTAGGTTCTGGGGTACATGTGCAGATCATACAGGATTGTTGCATAGGTACACACATGGCAATGTGGTTTGCTGCCTCCATTCCCCCGTCACCTACATCTAGCATTTCTCCCCATGTTATCCCTCCCCGACCTCCCCACACCCCCACTGTTCCTCCTTGGCCCCGTGTCATAGTAGCTTTGATAAATTCAGAAAACAACAGCCACCACAAAACCGCTATTCATCCTAACATGTATTAAGATACTATCTTTTATAATTGAACATAGATAGTGTTCAAATGTAAACACAATTTTTCTTATGTCTTCTTATAAATATGCACACATGTGTTAATGTTATTTTAAAAGTTTCTTTAATATTATGTTGTTTTCTCCTTTAAAATATAGACTTTGAATTGCTGGTAATGTTATTTTTCTTTTGCCTTCACTATGCCTTCTGTTTTCTTTGTAAGAATTATTATCAGATTCCAACACACAATGTCTTCAGGGAACACCATCAGGATCATGAAGGAATGTGTTCAGCGAATGCTTCCTTTATGCAGTTTCACCTGCAAAGACTCACAGCATGAGAACTAACGTCTAAAGACATCTATAAGTTATCTGACTATGAAAATCAGGATGCACATTTGAACAATATCTTTTTTTTTAATAGTGAGAAAATTTTTTTCATCAATTTGCCCACATCATTGGAAGGAGTACCAGTTAGCTACTTAATAAAATTGATATTCTAACTAAATGCCACTCATTTCCAATAATTTCACCATGACAATTCTCTATTACAGTATACCACATTATAACTATAATAATAATTTTTCTTCATTCACATGTATTTTTTTCTTTAAATGCACTGTCTTGCACTCTATAAACGATGTCAAGGAATTGTGATGAATAGTATATTTGTCTTGCTCCTAATTTAATGAAAATGATTTTTTTTTAATTAACATGATACTGTTTTGCTAGCTTTTGGTGTGTGTTATTACAGGCAAATTGTGTTTCGTGGGGGTTTAGTGTACAGAATATTTCCTCACTTATGTAAAAAGCATAGTAAAGATATTTTTTCAGTCCTAATCCTCCTCCTTTTCTCTACTCTTGAGTATGCCTTGTGCCTATTGTTCCCCACCTTTGTTTATATGTACTCAGTATTTTGCTCCTGCTAATAAGTGACAATATGTAGTATTTGATTTTGTGTGCCTGTGTTAGTTTGCTTAGAATAATAGCCTCCAGCTGCATCCATGTTGCTGCAATATACATGATTGCATTCCTTTTATGGCTGCAAAGTATTCCATAAAGTAAATTTACCACATTTTCTTCATAGTCTACCACTGATGGGTATATAGGTTTGGTTCTGACTTTGCTATTTTGAATAGTGTTGTGATGAACATATGAGTGCATGTGTCTTTATGGTAGAATGATTTATATTTCTTTGGATATATACCCAATAATGAAATTGTTGGGTCAAATGGTAATTCTGTTTTGAGTTCTTTGAGAAATTGCCAAACTGCTTTCCACAATAGCTGATATAATTTGCCTTTTCACCAGCAGTGTAAGTGTTCCCTTTTCTCCACAATCTCGCCAGCATCTGTTATATTTGACTTTTTAATAATGGCCATTCTGACTTGTGTGAGATGGCATCTCATCGTGATTTTGATTTTGATTTCTCTAATGATTAGTGATTTTGATAATTTTTTCATATGCTTTTTGACAGATAGAATGCTAGCTAAACTAGTAAAGAGAAAATAAATAGAGAAGACCCGAATAAAAACAACCAGAAATAACCAAAGGAGGTTACCACTGACTACACAGGAATTTAAAAAAAAAAAAAAAAAAACCACAACAAACAGTATGAACACCAATATACACACAAGCTAGAAAATCTAGAAGAAATGGATAAATTCCTGGACACATGCAACTTCTCAAGACTGAACCAGGAAGAAATTGAATTTCTGAATAGAACAATAATGAGTTCCAATATTGAATCAGTAATGTGAAGCCTACTAACCAAAGAAAGCCCAGGACCAGACACATTCTAATCCTAATTCTACCATAGATTAATTCTACCAGATGTAAAAAGAAGAGCTGGTGCTATTTCTACTTAAACTATTCCAAAAAATTAAGGAGGAGCAACTCCTCCTTAACTCACTTTATGAAGCCAGCATCATTCTAATAACAAAACCTGGTAGAGATATAACAAAAAAGAAAACGTTAAGCCAATATCCTTGATGAGCATAGATGCAAAAATCCTCAACAAAACACTAGCAAATCAAATCTAGCGGCACATTAAAAAGCTAACCCACCACCAACCATGATCAAGTAGGCTTCATCCCTGGGATACAAGGTTTTTTCAAACCTTGCAAATCAATAAATGTGATTCATCACATAAATAGAACTAAAGATTAACCATATAATTAAATGAATAGATGTGGAAAATACTTTCCATAAAATTCAATATCCCCACATGTTAAAAACCCTCAACAAACTAACTAGGCATTGAAGGAACAAATTTCAAAATATTAAGAGCCATCTATCACAAATCCATGACAATGCCATATTAAATGATCAAAAGCTGGAAGCATCCCCCTTAAAAATCAGAACAAGACAAGAATGTTCTGTCTCACAACTCCTGTTAAACATAGTATTAGAAGTCCTGGCCAGGGCAATCAGGCAAAATAAAAAAATAAATGGTATCCAAATTGGAAGAGAGGAAGTCAAACCACATCTGTTTGTAGATGATGTGATTCTATATCTAGAAAATTTTATAGTCTCTGCCCCAAAGATTCTTGAGCTGGTAAACAATTTGAGCAAAGTTTCAAAAACAAAATCAATGTACAAAAATTAATAGCATTCTTGTACACCAGCAATACCCAATATGACAGTCAAATCAAGAACACAATCCCATTCACAATAGCCACAAAAAGAATAAAATGCCTAGTAATACGGCTACTCAGGGATGTGAAAGATCTCGACCACAAGAATGACAAACGTTGCTCAAAGAAATTAGAAATAACACAACCAAATGTGCTCATAAACAGGAAAGATCAATATTGGTAAATGGCCATACTGCCCAAAGCAATTATAGACTCAATACCATTGCTTTCAAACGACTAATTACATTCTTCACAGAATTAGTAAAAGACTATTTTAAAATTTGTATAGAATCAAAAGAGATCCCAAATAGCCCAGATAATCTTTAGCAAAAAGAATCAATCTTCATAAATGTCTTCTTTGAAAAGTGTTTGTTCATATCCTTTGCCCACTTTTTGATGTGTTTTTTTTGTTTTTTTCTTGTAAATTTATTTAAGTTTTCAGTAGATTCTGGATATTAGCCCTTTATCTGATGGGTAGATTGCAAAATTTTTTTTCCCATTTTGTTGGTTGCCAGTTGACTCTATTGATAGTTTCTTTTGCTGTGCAGAAGCTCTTAAGTTTAATTAGATCCCACTTGTCTATTTTGGCTTTCGTTGCCATTGCTTTTGGTGTTTTAGTCATGAAGTCCTTGCCCATGCCTATGTCCTGGATGGTATTGCTTAAGTTTTCTTCTAGAGTTTTTATGATGTTATGCCTCATGTTTAAATCTTTAATCATCTAGAGTTAATTTTTGTGTAAGGTGTAAGGAATCCAGTTTCAGCTTTCTGCATATGGCTAGCCAGTTTTCCTACACCATTTATTAAATAGGGAATCCTTTCCCCATTGCTTGTTTTTGTCCAATTTGTCAAAGATCAGATGGTTGTAGTTGTATGGTGTTCCTTCCGAGGCCCCTGATCTGTTCTGTTTGTCTATATATCTGTTTTTGTACCAGTGCCATGCTGTTTTGATTACTGTAGCCTTGTAGTATAGTTTGAAGTCAGGTAATGTGATGCCTCCAGCTTTGTTCTTTTTGCCTAGGATTGTCTTGGCAACGTGGGCTCTTTTTTGATTCCATATGAAGTTTAAGGTGGTTTTTTCCAGTTCTGTGAAGTAGGTCAATGGTAGCTTGATGGAGATAGCATTGGATCTATAAATTACTTTGGTAGTCTGGCCATTTTCACGACGGTGAATCTTCTTGACCATGAGCAGGGAATGTTTTTCCATCTGTTTGTGTCCTCTCTTATTTCCTTAAGCAGTGGTTTGTAGTTCTCCTTGAAGAGATCCTTCACATCCCTTGTTAGTTATATTGGTGTATAGGAATGCTTGTAATTTTTGCACATTGATTTTGTATCCTGAGACCTTGCTGAAGTTACTTAGCAGCCAACAAACATATAAAAAAAACTCATCATCACTGGTCATTAGGGAAATGCAAATCAAAACCACATTGAGATACCACCTCACACCAGTTGGAATGGCCATGATTAAAAAATCAGGAGACAACAGATGCTGGAGAGGACATGGAGAAATAGGAACGCTTTTACACTGTTGGTGGTAGTGTAAATTAATTCAACCATTGTGGAAGACAATGTAGTGATTCCTCAAGGATCTAGAACTAAAAATACCATTTGACCTAGCAATCCCATTATTGGGTATATACCCAAAGGATTATACATCATTCTGTTATAAAGATGCATGCACATATATGCTTATTGCGGCACTGTTCACAATAGCAAAGACTTGGAACCAACCCAAATGCCCATCAATGATAGACTGGATAAGAAAAATGTTGCACATATACACAATGGAATACTATGCAGCCATAAAAAAGATGAGTTCATGTCCTTTCCAGGGACACGGATGAAACTGGAAATCATCATTCTCAGCAAACTGACACAAGAACAGAAAACCAAATGCCACATGTTCTCACTCATGAGTGGGTATTGAACAATAAGAACACATGGACACAGGGAGGGGAACATCACACACTGGGGCCTGGGGGGGTGGGGGCTGGGGAGGAATAGCAGGGGCTAAGGGGATTGGGCAGGGATAGCATAAGGAGAAATACCTAATGTAGATGACAGGGCAATGGATGCAGCAAACCACTACCATGGCACATTTATACCTATGTAACAAACCTGCACATGTACCCCAGAACTTAAAGTATAATAAATAAATTTAAAAAAAAAAGAATCAGTCTGGAGGCATCACATTACCTGACTTCAAACTATACTACAAGGCAACAGTAATCAAAACAGCAGGGTACTGGTACAAAAACAGACACACAGACCAATAAAAAAGAATATATAGCCCAGAAATGGTGCGGCACGCCTACAACCATCTGATAGTTGACAAAAATGAGCAATGGGGAAAGGACTTCCTATTCAATAAATGGTGCTGGGATAACTGGCTAGCCATATGCAGATTGAAACTGGACCCTTTTCTTATATGATATACATAGATCAACTCAATATGGAATAAAGACTTAAATGTAAAACCTAAAATTATAAAAACCCTAGAAGATGATCCAGAAAGTATCTTTCCGGACATAGTACCTGGCAAAAAATTCATGATGAAGATGCCAAAAGCAATAGCAACAAAAGCAAAAATTGACAAATGTTACCTAATGAAACTAAAGAGCTTCTGTAGAGCAAAAGAAAACATTAATAGAGTAAACAGACAACCAACAGAAAGGGAGAAAATATTTGCAAACTATTCATCCAACAAAGGTCAAAAATCTGGAATCTAAGCAACTTAAACAAATCAACATGCACAAAACAAAAAACCCTATTAAAAAGTGGGCAAAAGACACATTCAAGCCCCATACTGTGATACTTGAGAGATATCTTAAAAGCATCTTAGGAGTAATGTGATGTAACAGACTATTACAAAATAGAAAGCTTGGTGAGCACACCTAGTCATGCTTCCTCCAGAGTAGCTCTACTTTTATCTGTTTTATTCAAATCAGTTTCTGAAAACCACAAATGCAAGTAATCAATTTAGTAAATTTTCACCTCTGTAGATGGTATCCGCAGCTACCCATCTCCCAGAGGACTTTTTTCATTTCTCAATTTTATATATCAACGAGTTATTCTTTGTGCCTAAAAATCTAATGCCCAGATATTTAGCATATACAGTGCCTAAGCTGTTTTCAATCTTTTGTCATTCTAAATGAAACCTGTCAGTCATTAAACCCCATTTGTTTTTTGGTTATAGAAATAGTAGTATATGAACTTCAAATGCTATTGATGTAGAAAGTATTGTTGATTATGTATTTGTTCTATGAGTCACATCTAATGCATCAGAGATGAAACATCGATGAAAATCATAGCATTGGGAAAAACTTGAAAATGTATAGCTCTTTTAGTATTTACTAAACAAATAAATTACCACTAGCTAGTCAACATATAATAAGAAAATCTGAAAAATATGAGTCAATATTAAGACTGTGATGACATATTTTAATGTACTTTTCTATTATTAATCTCCCTTTTATAAAATTTTAAATTTAGTTATTAGTAAAGTAAGGAAGTGTCCCATGGTACAGAGTTAACTTATTTTAGCAGTTATATATACTCTTTTGTCTTTGTGGACTTAATGCTATAGTCAGCACAAATAGCAATTTTGTTTCATTTTTCTCTCACAGCCTACATGAGGGTCAGGAACACTGTTTTTGTTTTGTTTTGTTTTGTTTTGTTTTGTTTCCATTATAGCGTAATTTACCATTCCAGTGTCACTGTACGTTTGAAATGGAAGGCATATCAGGCTTTAACTTATAATACTTAAAGCAGACATTTCACAGATTTATAGCCTGAGTCTCTCTTCCAAAATAGCATTCTGTAGTTCTATCTAAGGGGATAAGTTTGTCATTTTGTAGACATTAATTTTCCCTTGACAGTTATTCTATGGACATTACAGGTGGTTAGAGTTGAAAAAGGAGCAATAAACACATATAAGAATGATTCTCAGTTGGGGACTTTTTTTTTTCCCGGGGAACATTTGGCAATGCTGGGAAATCCTTTGGATTGTGACACACAAGAGGGTGCTACTGGCATGTAACGGGTTAGAGCATATGAATTCTGCTAAATATCTCATAAGGCACAGTGTAGCATCACACAACATGAAGTCATCTGGTCCCAAATATCAACAGTGTCAAGGCTGAGAAACCCTGGACTAAAAATATTAATAATATGTTAGAATTAATTTTCTTTACATGATTGATCTGATGATCTATTATAATACAATGTTACATTTGAAAGAAAAGGAGACAAAGGCAGAATACATAATATTATACAGTATACTACTAATAACGAGTAACTTGGATTTTTATTTTTAAGAGGATACATAATAATAATAGCAATTATTTTGCAAGCTATTTGTTTTTTTATTTATATATCACAAAATTCCCTATTTTCTCAAATGGATCATTGTATTGGAGATAATTTATTCATTTAATACTTCTATTAATGATTTAAACAATACCCTAGAAGATAGACACTAGCATTAATAAAATTTTCCAGGTAAAAGAGAGTTACATTTCCAAGGCAAGGTGGTTTATGGGTGAATTTGATTCCAGTCAATGTGACTCCACAAACTCTGTGCTTTATCATTTCCATAGATTGCAAACTGCCTTTTTGGACCCACTTAGTGATTGAGAAAATGGGAAATGTTATGTAAAATTTGGTATATCTGATTCTCTTGGGAAAAGGTAAGATCTGGCCACACCAGGCCCACATTTGTACACAGACAAAAGTAATTGGCGTTAGATTGGCTGCTAGCTCTTTAGGTGGAATGCTGTGCTCTTTAGTTCTTTGCAGTCATCATCATTCTTTATTGCATTTACTCTGGCTCATTTTACTCTTTTATGTAACCTACCTGGCCCCTGTAGTATTTTGATATTTTGATACCTGCTACAGTGCCAATACACGGAATTCACTATGTATCTCTTCAATGATGTTGTCAGTCTGTGTATTGGGAACATTGATTTTAAAACATAAATAATGCTTGAAAATTCTCATTTTAGTATGTTGAAATATTATCAATTTTATTTTAGGTGTTCTTCTATATTATTCCTAATTATTCACCACCAACCTGATGAATGTTCCTTATGAAGTTGGATGAAAGTCATAGTTTTAGAAAAAGAAATTTAAATAAAGAATTACAACACAATTTATAATATCGCTACTATTTTCAGCCACTGTTAGAAAATTAGGTGTTGGTGTATCAGTAGAGTAGAAGACTGTGTATGGCCAACATGCAGCAGAATCAGAAAGCTTGAGATATTGCAGTAAAAGCCATAAAAGAAGATTTAAGAGTGATATCAGGAACTTCCCATGTATAAAGATAACTGTTGCCTACTTTACCATTAGGTACTGTTAGAAATTAAAGTTTAATCTCTGACTACAGCCTATACTGAAACCAGGAATGAGTCTATACTTCTGATTTATTCTTGAACTAACTAAACTTTAGTTTCTTCATGTTGACTTTATATGGTTGTTCAGAGAATTAAATCACTGAATATAAATGAAAGCATTTTAAAAGCTATGAAGATTTATGTAAATATGTGAAGCACAACTGTATTTTCAAGCTAATATTTTATTAAATATAAATTTTATTTACATAAAAATGCATAAATTAATATATTACACTTATAATTTTATTAATATTTCTTCTCTAGAATGCTTTACTGTAAGAATACAGAATGTAATATGTATACAATATAATACATATACAAAACGTGTCGATCAACTATTATAAACTGATAAATTTGAAAGAAAGTAAGATAAAGGCAAAATATGTCATATTAGATCGTATATTACTAATAATGAGTAATTGTAATAAGCCTCGCTTATCAGTAAGGCTCCCAGTCACCAATTGACTATTAGTAGACACATTTTGCGGTAGTTAAAAGATATATATGCGGTTTTGACTGTATGGGGTTAATTGTATATGTTTGTGGATATGGATAAAGAATTCATTGAATAAGGGAAAAGTTAAAAATGAAAACAATTTATCAATACCTCTGTAGTTAATCTGTTTTGTTTGAATTTGTTTGAAAAACTTGGTGGTGCCATTTCCATTAAGATATTTCAATCGTGTCATTCTTTGTATACAGATGATTTAGTACTCCTCCATAAGACAAGTGAAGAAACAGATAAACACAAAATCTATTCCGTAAATGCAAAATAACTGAAGACTAACATATATTAATTCATTCTGTATTAAGAACTCCAATGCTTTTAAGTGGCAGAACAACATTTAAATTATTGTCCACATGTCTATAATTGTTCTGGAATCTTAATTGCAAAAGTCACTTTAGTCTAGTACTTTATGATTTTCTGTCTTTTAATTTTTTCTTTATTTGCTTATGTGTAAGTGTGTGTGTGTGTGTGTGTGTGTGTGTGTGTGTCTATTCTCTATATGTGTGCATTCTCTATATTTAAATAAAATTATTTAAACAAACAAACATTTACTAAGGTATCTGGGATTTGAGCTTCGATTCAGATTATCTAGCAGGGATGGAGGTGAATATTAGATAAATTGATAGAGAAAGGTTGATAAGTATTGAAGCTTATTGAAGCAGTAATGGGGGTAGTTTTTTCTACTTTCTCTGCTTTTATATGTTTGCATTTTTTGTTAGAAGATGTGAAATCAAGTCACTACACATTAATACTAAAATATATGTATATTTATATTTCCTGATTTTTTTTTTCTTGCTGTAATCAAATGGTTGGATAAAATTTGAATACATTATACTTCAGGCTCAGCTATTTCTTTTCTTATTTATCCCAGTATATGGTAATTTGTTTGTTCCCAGATGTTTGTGGAGGACTGAAGAAAGATAGTAAAGACACATTTAATTTTCTACACTTTTCAGTGTAGTCAGATTTACCCACATGACTTTGGCTCTTTGATGGAGGAAAATGAGGGAAGGTATTAGAACAGAAGTGAGGCTATACCACATCTATTTCTAACCTTGTCTGTGCAGAGCCCTTTTAAAGTTAACAGCATAAGAGGAATTAGACTAGATGAGTTTGGAGCAAGTACAAGCGTCAGTGGAACAGTGACAGTTAGTGGACAAGCTTGAAAAACACCAATTTTATTAGAGGAAAATTTACTTTAAACAGGAAAAAGAAAACTGGCACTTGAACATTGGTGAAGAATATAAATGTAAAACATTACCTTTTTAAAGTGATATATGCAGCCTCAGACTTAGTAAATCAAAATATATTAGTTCTTTAGAACTACCTAGTGATCTCTTTTGTTTATTCCTTCTTCAATTTAGTAACAGAAAATAAACCCTGTGTTATACTTTGATAAAATTAAACAAAACTAAAGACTATAATAGGAAGATATATATCTAAAGTTAAAAGATTAAATCATAGGTTATTTTTATTTTACTAATATAAACCACCATTCACAATTCATATGCTCCTTTAAATTTTGAGTTTAATCATAAAACCATAGTTATATTCTTTTTAAAGAGTATATATATTTGTTTTTAACAGAAATATATATATATATTTCTTTTTATATAGAATTATATATATATACACATATATATACGGAACACATTGGAAATAACTAAGGCTAAGAAATAAAAGAAAGAGAGAGAGAGGTGTGTGTTACTGGTTGACTAAGAGGTTTCTTAAATGTTATCTCAATGACTTGATACTCTCTGGGTTAAGAACTTTATTCTGATTATTATGATCACACAAGTATGCAAATGCTAAGAAGCTGCTTATTCTTATGAACACATGTGCTTTTCTTTTTTCTATCCAGGTTGCAGTATGGTATGCTTCATACATCATGTAGTACATTAAGAAAATCTGGAAACACATAACTCTTCATAGCCAGAGTTGCCACATGTCTCCACATTCTTCATAGAATAAAAAATAACTCCATATTCAAACACTAATATATGTAATAACAAAAAAATTAAATAAAAAGACATATATGGCAAACAGGAAAATTAGAAAAAAAAAAGGTCTGGGTTCATACAAATCAGTAATTTTATCACAGATCTTCCAATCTTAGCTTGATAAAATGAAAGGTTTTTTTTTAATCTATAAAAGGGGACTTTATTTATATATTTAATACATTTTAGTTCATTATTTACTTGATTGCTTCCTATGCTAGATGCTGTTTAAAGGCAGTGAAACAAAGTCTCATCATTGTGCAGCTTCCATCTAGTAGGAGAAGACAGAGTGGACAGATAAATACATAAAAACTAAGTATGAGATCAGATAGTTATTAAGTGCTGCAAAGTCCATGAAAACATATGACAGAGAGACGGAGGGTAGAAATTACCATAAGTAAATAGACTTTAAATCCAAAATATATAAAAATTGTATTATTACATAATTCAGCTTAGTATATAACATTGGATGTTCAGATAAGGCCTTCTGATGTAGTAAAAATTGAGCAGATAAAAAACTGAGAGGCAAAGCAACGTAAGATTCTTCAGGAGAGCATTTCTGTTAGAAGGAATAAGTGTCAAGTCCTGGAGTCTAGAGCAAGCATGTTGTTTTGAGAAGAAGTAAAGTGTGGGTTAGAGTGAGAAAGAGATATGAAAAATGATGTCAAAGGAATTACAAGGAGCCTGTAGATCTCTGTAAGAATTTGGGGCTGGGCGCAGTGGCTCACTCCTGTAATCCCAGCACTTTGGAAGGCCGAGGAGGGTGGATCGCCTGACGTCAGGAGTTCAAGACCAGCCTGGCCAACATGGTGAAACCCCATCTCTACAAAAGTATTAAAAAAAAAAATTAGCGAAGCATGATGATGGGTGCCTGTAATCCCAGCTACTTGGGAGGCTGAGGCGGAAGAATCACTTAAACCCAGGAGGCAGAGGTGACAGTGAGCTGAGATAATGCCATTGCACTCTAGCACTGGCAAGAGAGTAAGACTATCTCAAAAAAAAAAAAAAAAAGAATTTGGATTATAAGTATGATATAAAGCCTTTGAAAACTTTTAAGTGAAGATATGAAATAACTAGTTAAATATTCTAAAATAATGGCTGTAATTTTTACGAACAGAATAGACTGGATAATATAAAAAATGAAAGATATACATAGAATTTAGACTCTAGGATGTGTCCAGAATGAAGATAATGTAGAGCGAAAACAGAAAGTCGAGTTGTTAGGGTAATTTAGTGGTCCAGGTAAGAGATGATGATAGCCCGGACCAACGTGATATTGTCAGGGGAAATAAAAACTGGAGGCCAACAGGATGCGTATAGTGGGTAGAGCAGACAGGATCTATCTTTGAATGGAATGTAAAGAATGGGAGAAAAGTGGTGAGTTAATGATTACTACAAGTATTCTTTGTAGTTACAAAGCCCAAGTAACAGAATTAATGAAGGTGACATTTACTGTGTTTGGAAGAATTATTAACAGAGCCTCATTTGGAGGGTGATAATTAGGTTTGGACTATGTTAAGTTCCTACGAGTCTTGAGATCTTGAGAAGTCGGGAATAGAGCTACTCTTGAGAAAGATAGTCTAATGCATGCAGTCTTTTGACCCCCAATGGGCCATAAAAGAATTGTCCTTAGGCCAGGTGCAGTGGCTCACTCCTGTAATCCCAGCACTTTTGGAGGCTGAGGTGGGTGGATCAACTGAGGTTGGGAATTCGAGATCAGCCTGACCAACATGGAGAAACCCTGTCTCTATTAACAATACAAAATTAGCCAGGTGTGGTGATGCATGCCTGTAATCTCAGCTACTCAGGAGGCTGAAGCAGGGGAATCTCTTGAACCCAAGAGGCAGAGGTTGCAGTGAGCAAAGATCACACCATTGCACTCCATCCTGGGCAACAAGAGCAAAACTCCATCTCAAAAATAAAAATTAAAATTAAAATTAAAGAAAGAAAAGGAATTGCCCTTTGGCATGTAACACTTTCTTACCAAGAGATGAAGTATCCTCATAGCCTATGCTGGACTTATTACTTTGCGTGGAGACATTGTTTCAGACTCAATGTACACTCCTTTGACCTGCTTAAACGTGTGGCATATGGCACCTGGACGCTCCCTTTGCTGTATCTGTCTTCTGTGGAGAGGGGATGGATCCTTCTTCTGCAACACAAGGTGATGCCTGCAGGCCAATTGGCCTAAAATGGTTGCCAAAAGGAACTTGCCAGAGATAGATTTTTGCCCATGATTGGAGATGATTTTGCCCAATGTCTTCTTTTTGTGGGTAGAGTGTTGTTCTAACCAGTGCTTGACTGCACAGTGTTTTCCTTGGCAACTCCAATACCAAGATGCAGTGGAAAAGGAATTGGGATCTCTATGCCTGGTGAAACATAATACATTTCACTTGCTCAACAGATGTAAATATGAGAAGACTTATCTTTGTGTAGATGGGATTTAAAGTTATTGTGTTGAGTCAGGGGCCTGAGAAGTGAGTCTTCAGAGAGAAGATGACTGGGTCTTTTGGGATCACAACATAAAGATATAAAAAGATGAGGATTATTTAGCAAAAATTACTTCAGAAGAAGCCAAAGACACAAGAAGAAAACAAGGAGAGCCTATTGGCTGAAGAACACACATACATATCATTTCACATTTTTCTGTTCTCCTGATTAATATTAGATAATTGTATGCATCAATATACCTAAAGATTTTTCTTGCCACTTAAAAAAAAAAGAATCTTAAATTTGAGGAAGTGGTTATGCAAATTATGCATTTATGCCTTTATTTAAATGCAACCCAATGCAGAGAATTTATACAATAAACATATGCAATGTATACTTAGAAACACTCAAAGAAAGGAGACATTAGCCTAACTGTGGAGGTTAGAACTGATTATTACATTTTGAGTCAATGTACTTGTCATCCACATGGTTTGTCCTTATGTTTATTCTTAGTCTCAATCATGGTATCTGGTGGGAGAAATTACGTTAATTTGGACTTCTTCCTACATCCTTTTTTTTTTTTTTGTGGATCCAAACTTTTTCTTTTGTTCGCTTGATTTTGCTGTATCTCCAAGTCCTCATCTGTTACCAAACATGCCCCAAGATAGGTTAGTTGAAACTGATCTTTTTCCTACAGTCATGTCAATCTGTAATTTATTTAACCCTATGTGACTTAATATTAATAAAATATAATAGCAAATTAAATTATTTGATGGGTAGCATAACAGTATTAAAGCTAACACAAGAAAGAATTCAGGGAAATCCTGATAAATGATTTCCAATTATTTGTTTTGGATGACCAACACTTACATGTGACTTGTGTGATCTCAATGATATCCTGGATTTAAAATATATTGTTTTGTTTGCAAAAGTGGATGATTAAGTAGTTAAAAGACAGACTAATTGAGATATGAAAATTGAGTAAGAGGCTTTTTCTTTCCTCCAGCTAGTTGTGTGGTCTTTTTCCCCCTGAAATGGCTTAATCTCTTTAGGATAGTTTTCTTAACTATAAGAAAGAGAGAGAAACATTAAAAAGATAAAATTAAACAACTAAATTTAAAAAGATAAAATTAAAATTTTATCTGCCTTTAACATTTTATGCAAGGATATCCAAAACTGGTCAGTAGACAGTAAAATATAGCAAAACATTGTTTTTATACCATTATTTTAAATGAATTTATATTTCAGGCACATGTTTTGATTCATGCATATCTGATTTTATATAATGATAAGCTATGTTTTGTTTACATTTAACTGGAGAAAGCATGAATTGTTTCTGGTTAGGTGTGAACTTCTTGGTAGTAGGTTACTGCTTACAGTAGAGTTTGCAAATCCCATAATGATATATGCTTTAGAACCTTCCTTGAAACAGTTGCTTTTGTTTTTGTGCTTCTAATTTATAAAGCCCATTAAGAGCAGGTGAGTTCATTCCAATATGTTTTGTTATTGAAAATATAATGGGCTTCTCTTCCACATATGAGGGCTCTGATAATGCCATTACAGAACTGTGCTTACTTTATGATAATAGAAATAATCCATAAAGCAAAATTAAAGAAACAGAAAAACTGCATACATTAAAATGATTTAAGTATACCCTCATGTTCCCTTGAAACATTAGAAAAGTTTAAAATCTACTGGTTTGGCTTTATTTCCTAATACATGTTAAAAAAATAAACTCTTCAAAATGTAAGTCAATTGTTTTATACAGAAAAATATAATAGTGAATATGAATGGGTATATTGAAAATCAGCACTATTTAATAATGCCTATATATATAATTTGGTAATGATAATAATTGATGTTAAAGAATAATTTAATAAATTGGCCGGAAAAGGTGGCTCATATCTGTAATCCCAGCACTTTGGGAGGACTAGGCGGGTGGATCATCTGAAGTCTGGAGTTGGCGAGACTAGCCTGGCCAACATGACAAAACTCTGTCTCTGCTAGTAATACAAAACTTAGCCAGGCGTGGTGGTATGCACCTGTAATCTCAGCTACCCAGGAGGCTGAGGCAGGAGAATCACTGGAACCAGGAGGCAGAAGCTGCAGTGAGCTAAGATCATGCCACTGCACTCCAGCCTGGACAACAGAATAAGACTACATCTCAAATAAAATAGAAGAAGGAAGAAAAAAAGAATAATTTTAAAAATTAATAATCTTGTTTTTCAAGTAATACAGTTATTGAGCATTTTACAGTCTTATTACTAGACATAGCACTCTCCAATATCTCTATCAAAACTACGTAACTTTATATGAACACCTAAATAAATATACAGGAAGATTAGAAGTATAAAATAAATATGTAAATGGAAATTTTTTTATAAAAATGAAATATTTCTGAAAACTGGAGACAATTTTAAAAGGCCAATTATATTTATGATAGCTGTAAGAACCTGAAACTGCTAGTCCTCAAAGGAGAAATTCTACCTCTTTTAGGAAACCAACAGAGTTAACTTTCATAAAGCAGTATCTACATTATTTCTTTTCACGTCTTTATGAGTAAAGAAATGAGTGAGTTGCCATTTATATAATTTTAGCATGAATATATATACATATATATATAACTCACATGTACATCTGTAGTAATAATGCATGTGTATTCTAAAATGCATTCATAAGGCCAGGCACAGTAGCTCATGCCTATAATTCCAGCACTTTGGGAGACTGAGGTGGGGGGATCACCTGAGGTCAGGAGTTCCAGACCAGCCTGGCCAACATGGCAAAACCCAGTCTCTACTGAAAATACAAAATAACCTGGGCATAATACAAGCCTGTAATCCCAGCTACTTGGGAAGCTGAGGTAGGAGAGTTGCTTAAACCTGGGAGGTGGAGGTTGCAGTGAGCTGAGATCATGCCACTACATTCCAGCTTGGGCAAAACAGTGAGACTATGTCTCAAAACTAAACTAAAATAAAATAAAATGCACTCACAAAATGATACTTGAAGAATAAAGAAAATATTATAAAATCATTATTTTATATTTACTCTCAAAAATTACTATTTTATTACATTATGATATATTATTATTTCTGAAAATTTTGATTTAACTTCTTGTGATACAGTAAATACAAATCTAATTTTAAGTTAAATTTATTTTGAGAGATGGTTTCTATTGTGATCAGAGCTAGAGAAGATAATCACACAGACACATTGATGCAAAATTATTTTAAAATTTGAAAATGAGATGTTTTAAAAAACAATCATTTTCAAAATGCTCTATCCATACAACAATCTTCATCTTTTTTTTTTTTTTTTTTTTTTTGAGACAGAGTCTCTCTGTGTCACCCAGGCTAAAGTACAATGGCATGATCTCCGTGTACTGCAACCTCTGCCCCCTGGGTTCAAGCTATTCTCCTGCCTCAGCCTCCTGAGTAGCTGGGATTACAGGCACGCGTCACCATGCCTGGCTAATTTTTGTAATTTTAGTAAAGACAGGGTTTTGCCACGTTGGTCAGGCGTGTCTCAAACTCCTGACCTCGTGATTTGCCTTCCTCGGACTCCCAAAGTGCTGGGATTACAGGCGTGAGCCACCATACCTGGCCAATCTTCATCTTTAAAAAGTAGCTCAACTCTTTTTACTGTCTCAGTTAGCTTAGAAGTACATATTGTTTGTTATTTAAAAAGAAATCTGCTAGACAGCATCTACCGATAGACAGTGAGTTATTACCACTAAAGATGTCAGCAAATTTGGAAATGTCTTTCTGTAAAAGAAAAGTAACTCAGTTAAGTTCAATATGAGATATCCAGTGAACTTCTCAGTAACTGAAAAGCTTTTCAGAGACACTGCCTAATATATTACTGATGGTGTAATTTATTTTAATTGCTTATTTTTATAAAAGTAACCATATACATTAAATAGATTCTATTTTATAACATACTTTAAGTTGCCATAAGTTGCTAAAAACCAAAAATAACAAAAATAAGGTCAATTCTTGCCCTTGTTGAAGATTTTGCTATATCTTTAATGAAAAAAGTGAAGCGTGGGAGTCCCCATACTTTGTTCTGGGACGAAGTTAATTTCCTTGGAAGAAGTATAACTTCTTCAGATCCCTTTTATGATTTGGATGGCAATCCCTAAATAGTGTTTAGCCTAGGACAGGGTTGCTAAACCTCAACACTACTGACAATTTAAGCCATCAATTCTTTATTGTGTGTGTGGCGGGAGTGAAGGGGAATGGGGAAGCTCGTCGATATCCAATAAGGTAAAATTCATAATACCTTCCATTTAATAAAAAATTGTTAGTATATAAAGAAGTAGAAAAATATAAACCATAATTAAGAAGAAAAATGATTCAAAGCAGCCCAGAACTGAGTTGGAATTATTATAACTGTATTCCATATTATAAAAATTAATGACCTGGAATCTATAAAAATAAGCATATTTTATTCAAGAAATGAAAACTATATGTAAGACAAAGACTATAAGGAATGAGATTAACAGTTGATTAGGCACTGAAGAAGAAATGGTTAATGAGGAGACCCTATAATAGGAAGTATGCAAATTAAAACAAAGAAAAAAATACAGAATCTTAATAACCTGTGGTACATCTTCAAGTGATCCGATATAAATTTAATTGGTATCCCCAAAGGAAAGAAGAGAGAAATAATATCAAAAATATTAAAGAAATAATGCTGAACTTTTTCCAAATTCATAGAAAATTTTAGACCCTAAGAATTAAGTCAATGAAACTCAAGCACAAAAAATATGAATAAAAATACACCAAAGTAAATAATAATCAAACATTTTCAAATCATTGATGAATATTTTCTAAGCAGCTAGAGAACATGTGTATATTACATACAGAGGAACAAACATAAAGATAACAGCATTTTTCTCATGAAAAACAATGCCAAGTGAAAAAACAGTGGAGCAATTACTTAATAGTACCGAGAAAATAGTAAACCTAAAACTGTATGTCTAATGAAATATCTTTTTAAAAAGAAGATGAAATCAAGACTTTTTCAATCATGTGAAGGCTGATTTTATCTCAAGTAAAGAATCTGGCTTCACAACAAAATCCTATGTGTGATCTTTCCATTTTGATATAGGCAGTTAAAAGGCTTTGTCTAGTAGGCTCATTATGGGAAAGCTGTCTTTTACTCATAAGACATGGTATATAGTCAATGCATTGCCATTTGTAAAGGAAGTTGCAGTTATGTACTCAGGTCACCTGAGGTAGCCATGCACATATAGCACATCTCCCCTCAGAAGATTCCTTATCACGGACCTCTGCTAAGGCACTATTTAGGCAGCTCTCCCAAGACCTCCTATGGGAAGAGTCTTGGATAAGGAATTTTTCTCTACCTTGACTCAGTACTATTCCACTCCAAGCACTTCTTCCTTCCCCTGACTCCTTCTGGATGTACAGGTCCAAGAAGAGCTAGGAGCATTTTGTTTGGGTCTCTCCAATAGCAAAGTAATTCCTTCCACTTGGATTGCATGGCATAGGACTCTTGTCTGGTGCCATTTCTTAGGGAAAAATGAAACACTTGGGAGCCAGCTCTCTTTTGCCTCTTATTTAGACTGTTGCAGCGAGTAAAAAAAAGCTTGGTTGTTACTTTCAATTTGGCTCATTGTCCTAATTGATCACACTGACAACCTGGCAGCCCAACAACTAGCAGATTCACCCTTCAAAGACCCTTCAAGTTTTTTAGGCAGAGGCCAGGTGAGGTAGCACATGACTATAATCCCAGCTACTCAGGAGGCTAAGGCAAGAGAATCTCTTGAACCCTGGGAGGTGGAGGTTTCCGTGAGCCAAGATCGCGCCATTTCACTCCAGCCTGGGCAACAAGAGCAAAACTCTGTCTCAAAAAAAAAAAAAGGTTTTCAGACAGAAAAAAAATGCTACCAGTGGAAATAAAGAGTACTAGAAATGGTAACCACAGAGATTAAGATGTATCTTTTCTTCTTACTGTTTAAATCTATTTAAAATATAAGTTTATTTAAACTTTATTTGATAATTTAAAAAATATTCAATAGGATTTTAAATTTATATATAAGCTTATATTTGGAGAAAGAGTACATGGACAGAAATAAAGGTATGCTATCTTAAGGTGTTTATACTGCAATGTGGCATGGCACAATATTCCTTGAAGAGAGACTGTGATATATTAAAGAAGTGTACCATAACCTGTAAAGCAACCACAACTCTAGAAAAACAAAGACTTTTAGCAAATATGCCCAAAAAATTTTTTTTAAATCATAGGAAATAATTAATCAAAAAGATATAGAAAAAGAGAGAAAAGAAAATAAGAAAGAGCTGGAACAAACTAAAAATAAATAGCACAAAGTTAGAATTAAGTATAACCCTATCAATAGTCCCATTAACTTTAAATGGCCTAAACACCCCAATTAAACAGATAATATTGTCAGACTGAAAAAAAATAACAAGGCCCAGTAATGTACTATGTATAAAAAATAGACCTGAAATTAAAACACACACATCGAGTAAAAGTAAAGGAATAATTTACTTTATTTTATATTATAATAAAGTTTATTTTATATTATAATTAAAATATTTAAATTAAATATTTAAATTATTTAATTTAAATATTTTGATTATAATATAAAATAAATAAATATTATGTTCCTTGCTAACACTAAGCAAAATAAATACAAATTATACAAATATAGGATTAAATTTCGCAACAAAGAAAATTATGAGAAATAAAAAAGCTCTCTCTTAATGATGAAAGTGTTAAAACATTAAAAGTACATAGTAATCCTAAACATTTAGGCATCTAAGAACAGAGATATAATATGAGGCAAAAATGGGTAGACTTTCAAGAGAAAAAAACAAATCTAATCTACAATAGATTGTATATTTATCCTCTTTTAATAGTAACAGAAAAAATAAACAAGAAATTATTAACAGAAGAATTAAACACCACCATTAACCAATTTAACCTAAAAGACATTTATAGAATACTTCACTACCAAGAGCTGAATATATAGTCTTTTTAAATGTGCACAAGTGTGAAAACCTTAATGGTGAAAGACTGAAAATCTCCCTCTAAGATCGGAAAAAAGACTAAAGATATTTGTATTCATCCCCTTTATTCAACATTGTACTGAAAGTTCTAGCAAGCAGTTAGTGCACTAAGGCAAGAAAAAGAAATTTACAATTTATAGGCAGCCAGCAAATATAGGAATTAAATGCATCAAGTTTAAAAAAGAAGAAAAAAAGCCTTTTTCCTTTGGAGCACAAAGTACCATTTTTTAGGTAAAAAAAATAAAAGTTGTAAATGTATAAATGTATAATCAATGAGTTCAGAGAGACTATTGGAATCAGGTCACATACACACACATACACACACACATACATATATATGTAGACACATATGTACAAACTCTAGCAAATAACCATATTATTTTTAAATTATTTTTAAAATATCATAAAATGAAATGCTTAGCTTTAAATCTGCAAAAACATATAAAAGGATTTTAACAGAAACTTCGCCATAATAGATACTTGGATTGCAACTAAGCACAGAAAAAGATGCTCAACTTCATAAGTTTTCTACCCCAATCAAGTTACCTCTTCTTATTTCTGTAACCCCATCCTCTCTCTCCCTCTTCCTTTCTTTCTCTCCTTTCTCTGTCTCTCGCCTAGATAGATAGATTAGATAGGTAGATTTTTTTTGATCTGTTTATCTTTGTGTTTCTTTTCAGAATTTACCACCTTTTTGTATAATTTGGTCTCCCTGCTTTATGTGAGATCAGTAGTCATAGATGTCTTCTACTGTTGCTGTTCTGTACTTCTTAGGTAATATACCTTTAGAAAGTCCATCCTCGTATCATTGTCCTTCAGAATTACAATTGCCTGAAATTATACATTGTTGTAGTTTGCATTTGTTTTCTATTTCTCAGTGTTTGGGTTATTTCAAAAGGAAAAAGAGAAAACTAACCTAGTCCCCAGTCATTTTGAGATAGATGATTTCAAAAAACAACAAAGGATCTTAAATTTTAAGGACAATAGGCCTAAAAGCAGGTAAAATTAAGGCATGAAAAGTCAAATTCAGGATGACATGAGAGAAGTAAGGAATATTGAAGGGATGTAGCATTAAAAATAATCAATTACAGACTGTAAAAGGATACTGTATTTTAACAAAAGCAAAAACAAACATTTGTATTTAAAATACATCTTTCGAATGTTTTAAAAATTTCTCACTCTCCCTCCAAGTTTTCCATGACTTACCTCACACAAGAGCTAGATTCAAAAAACTGCGAACTTTTTTTTCTTACTTCAGTTTTTCCCTCCTTGAATAAATCATTTGAACTAGCAATCAGAAAGCTTAAAGTACAACTTTGACTCTACAGGTCCTCTGCTAAAGATTGTTCACTGGTGTCCCATTGTTTACATAATCCCCAAAGTTTTAATATGCAATCAACAACTATCTTTCTTAAGATTTCATTTTACTATTGTTTCACACCTACCTTTCCCCACAGCACAAATCTTGCCCATCCTCGCCTACAACTTGTTATTTTATACCCCTATGCCTTTCATTATGCATTTCTTCTTTCTAGAACCCCATCAAATATTTTTGTTCATTTTTATGATTATTACTTATCTTTTATGACCAATTTCAGGTTTTACTTGTCCTTGAAAATCTTGCCTACACACTCCTTTTTTGTGTTATTGCTTACTCATGTATGCCTCAATCTGATATGTGGAGAACATATCAACGTGTCAATATTTCTTCCTTAATAAACACAACATTTCCTGACTTGTAAAAAGGTACACATGTTTTTTTCCCCTCTGCATCTGCAGTATTGTAAGCAATCAATAACATACTTTTGATCTAAACTCGGCCCATACTATTTGGCAAGAAACTCTGTCAACTGATTGAACACATAGAGATGAATAATATATAAGCCTGTATTGATTAGAAGACAAACATACTTTATTGAAAAAGCAAAATTTTATCATATTATATGCTGTAAATAGAGCAAGATAATTCAAGGGGCACATTCAGGGAAAAACTATTTTGAGAACTTGATGAAGACTGCTGGGCTGGGATATTTATATTTTTGTCACTGGAAGAGTGAGATAAGCCAAAATTAGAGTTGTCATAACACAAACTGAAACTGAGTGTGAGACTGAGACAAAAATATGATGCCACCACTTCCATTTGCACAAATTATGGTAACTTCAAATGAACAATTACAATTCTGAAGTATTATTTTTGGTTAACATTGGAAGAGGAGTTTCTTTTGAGTTGTTCCAAGTAATAAGGAGAGGCTTGGGTTTAGTTGTTGTTAAAAGAGCTTTAATGAACCTGCAGTCTCTAGGAAATGTTAGTGTAGAAGACATTTTTACATCACCCAGAGAGGAGTCCTATTCACAGTAAAAAATTATATATTTGCAAATGCACATTTTCCTGCTGTTTTATTTGTGCTCATGGCTGAATTGAATGAAATCCATTAACCAGAAAACATGAAGCTTGTGTCCTCTTATTTTTGAACTTTGAGTTAAGTTGTGAGCTTGCTGAAGTGATTGGTTTCCTGATGAATAACTTTATTATTGGTATGAGTGACTAGAAGACCAACATTACAATAGAGTTGACCTCATCAATGAAGCAATGAAATACATTCACAGATTAAGTAAAACAAAGGCCTCACCATAAAGGCATATAAGTCCTTCGATAGTAGAAAATAACATTTCACTTAATTTTCTGTTTATGATCTATTGAAATTTATCTATTTTAATAAGAAACACACTGTATCATAATATGTTTTAAACATTACACTAAACTGTGATAAATATACCCTTCAACATAGTAATAACATGGTAAGCACAAATTATTGTTGTCACCATTATCATCATCATCATCAAGAAATACTTAATTTCTAATGAAGTGTAACAAATCAGCTTATTATCATTACTGCTTTTTTTTAAAAAAAAGTTAAGATATACGGTGCTTTACTAAAAAGTATATTGGGATTAGAGTGATAGTTGAGTTAATGCTCCTGCTCTAGCACTTATATTAGTAAATGAATATTGCAGAACAAATTCATTAACTTCTCCCAAACCCCATTTTCTTTATTGCACAATATGAATAATAATGTCTATTCTACTTCTTCCAAAGTTTAGAGTATATATACTCTAGAGTATATATATATACTCTAAACATTATAGATGTTTAAAAAATAGAAAATGTTTTATTATTTCTGCTGTATTTGCCTAGTCTTAGTGCTAGTCTAAGTGCATGGAGTCTATCAGTTTTTGCCTCATATTATATCTCTGTTCTTAGATGCCTAAACGTTTAGGATTACTATGTACTTTTAATGTTTTAACACTTTCATTATTAAGAGATAGCTTTTTTATTTCTCATAATTTTCTTTGTTGTGAAATTTAATCAAAGATTGCTTATCTTAGTGCTAGTCTTAGTGCTCTGTAGTTGAGGAGAAAAGATGGTAATTAAATTAAATTATGAAATCAGTAAGTTATTAAATATTACATATTAAAAATCAGGAATTTGCAGCTCTTAAAGATTAAATTCTTACAGTTATTACAATTAGAAAAGTGGGGAACACAAAGATGCTTATAGTTTGTTAGCACATGTTTAACTATATAACTGAAAATAGAGCTCTACCACTGACTTTGGTCAGAAGCCTATAATCCCCACACTTCCTTCTGAAGTAAAATTTGTAAGTGTCAATATACCAATTTTTATTATTACTTCTATTGTTTAAATTTAGGTTGGGTCACGGTGATCACAATTTGTTGCCATCTGGCAGCTGTTTGCCAGCATGTGTGAAATAAGTTTTTCATCACATTCAAGTTCTAAGTGGACAGATGGCCACACTGAAAAATAACCATGACGTTTGTAACTAATTGATATCCTTTCTGGGAGACTCAGCTGAGAAATCAGAAACTGAATGTGTTTCTGAGATTGAACTCTTTAGTTACCTCATAGGAAAAAACTGGCTATAAGTTTTAGATATAAGAAACTATCTAAATATGTGACTGCAGAAAGTGGAGAAAGGTACCCTCAGAGAGTAAGATTTGAAATAAATAAATAAAATCGCACATGTGTGCATGTTTGTTTAATAGTAATGACTCAAAAGATAAAAATTTAATTCTATATCCCCAAGTAATATTAAACATAATTAAAAGAACGTATTAACTTCTTTTTTCATGAAATTTGTTTTTTAAATCTAGCATTATTCTAGATTTAAATTCTTTAAGTGTGATTGGTATAATTAAATAAACTTTCATTTTCTTCCCAAATTCTTAGTGCCTTCGTAAATAAATAGCTAGCTCTGCTGTCAACACAGTTCTTAGCTACCTCAGGAGAAGAATCTCTTCTGTAGTTCCCTACAGAACACTAAATCAAATTCACTGCATAAGTCTTCTGTCATAACAATTTTGTCTACAACCATTTATCTTGGAAAATATCTTTTAGTCTATTTTCCATTTAGCATTTCTCCAGAGCAAGGGATTTTTAAGATAACACTAGAAGCTGTTTACACGTAACAAATGATTATGGATCCAAATTTCACACAATGTTTCTGAGTAGTAATACTTGTATACTCCTCAGGAGAACTATAACATTTAGAAAACTAATTATGATTTACTATAATATTTAACATTTCTCTAACTTAAAAAATATTTTACGTTTAAAAATGATATATTTGAGTTTCTTATAGTTAAATAGATTTAAATGATCTATAGGCACATTGATTGATTTATTTTAAATTCACCATATATTACAAAATTATTGCTTTTGAAAAGAATATCTCCTTATAGAAATTGTCATTGGCAAAGTAATGAATTATGGTGTATCTCCTAAAAGATTTTCTGATTTCTCAAATGATTAGAAAGTTTTGGCAACAGTATATAATTATTAAATGTCTTAATATTTGCATTGAAAAATCAAGATCTTAAATTTCGTTGCAACTAAGAAACATATTGGAAACTTAAAACATGTTTATGTATAATTGAATAAAATGGAAGTTATTCTAATGTTTTCTATAGCATTAGCAACCTTAGTGCTCTTTAACTGGGGACAATTTCAGCTGAGCTTAGAATCTTCCACTACTCTTAAGTACCCAGTTTAGCATTGCATTAATATGTTAAAATGTTCAAGTTACAGTATAGTAACTAGCATGCCTCCGGTTTCTTCCATGTCACATGAAGAATAAAAAAAATAGTGATTTTCATTAAACACTGTATATACAACAGTATATAATTATATAGATGTTTTACATATATAAATAAATCCCTAATTAGAACACATCAAGGTACATTTTATTATTGCCATTAAAAAATGACCATTAGAGATGTTAGGTAAACATGCAAAATCAGACAGCAAGCAGCAAAGCCTACCCTTCATTTTCACTACTAAGTACGCTCTTCCTGATTTTACAGAACAATTCTAAAATGTTCCACAAGGAGGCTACCAAAGAATTATTGAGCTTTGTTTCTAATTAGCAATACCAAAACCAAATCAAGTCAAAGAAAAACTATACACCAAATATGTCTGTGGATGGGAACACAAAAACCCTAAGCCAAATATAAGCAAATCAAATCCAACAATGTACAAAATAATTATAGAACATAAAAAAGTTGGATTTACTCAAGGTATAAAGAACTGGTTCAACTTTCAGAAATTAATCACAATAATTCACCAATCAAAAAACCAAAAAAGAAAAATTACATGATCTTGTAAATTAATGCAGAGAAAAGCATTTGACAAAATACAATGACCATTTCTGATTTAAAAAAACTATCTGCATTGTTCAACACCCACCTATGAGTGAGAACATGCAGTGTTTGGTTTTCTATTCTTGTGTCAATTTGCTGAGAATGATGGTTTCCAGATTCATCCATGTCCCTACAAAGGATATGAACTTATCCTTTTTTATGGCTGCATAGTATTCCATGGTATATATGTGCCACATTTTCCTGTCCAGTCTATCATTGATGTGCATTTGTGTTGGTTCCAGCTCTATGCTGGAGAATTAATTAATTAATTCAGAGATTAACGCAGAGAAAAGCATTTGACAAAACACAATAACCATTTCTGATTAAAAAAAACTATTTGCATTGTTCAACACCCACCTATGAGTGAGAACATGCAGTATTTGGTTTTCTATTCTTGTGTCAATTTGCTGAGAATGATGGTTTCCAGATTCATCCATGTCCCTACAGAGGACATGAATTCATCCTTTTTTTTATGGCTGCATAGTATTCCATGGTGTATATGTGCCACATTTTCCTTGTCCAGTCTATCATTGATGTGCATTTGGGTTGGTTCCAGCTCTTTGCTATTGTAAACAGTGCCGCAATGAACATACGTGTGCATGTTTCTTTATAATAGAATAATTTATACTCCTTTGGGTATATACCTACTAATGGGATTGCTGGGTCATATGGAATTTCTATTTCTAGATGCTTGAGGAATCACCACACTGTCTTCCACAATGGTTGAACTAATTTACACTCCCATCAACAGTGTAGAAGTGTCCCTATTTCTCCATATCCTCTCCAGCATCTGTTGTCTCCAGATTTTTTAATGATCACCATTCTAACTGGCATGAGATGGTATCTCAATGTGGTTTTGATTTGCATTTCTCTAATGACCAGTGATGATGAGCATTTTTTCATA
>CAUYLG010072063.1:0-20113 GCA_963573385.1 Cacajao melanocephalus
TGTTTACAATCACATTTTTTTCTGTGGACAGGATGGGTAGAGGGTGGGACAGAGCTTCCAAAGCATGATGACCTAATACCACATTCCTATCATGAGTACTAGGTGCTGTGGGTAGGACAGGGTTGGCTGACCTCCCAGAATGAATACACTTTCATTGTGACCAGGATAACAGCCGGGTAACAGATATCACAAGATAGGCTCCAATGTGACCCTGAGGAGTATCTCAGGCTCATGTGCACAACCAACAGTATGGTTACCACAAACCATGTACAATATGTGGTTGCTGATATTCATTTCCAAACTTTTTCTTTGTCACATGGGCTAACAATCACTTGTGCTGGCAAGGAACATGAAAGGGGTGCTACCTGTATACCAAGTAGCCTCCAAGGGGCTTTTCCCAGGTTCCTAAGAGGCATAGTAAGTGTTATACTCTGAACCTTTGAAATGCCAACATCACTGATGAACAATTGTTCAATGTGTTCCATTCCTTGTCATCTTTAGGTTTTTCTGAGAGTTTGCTCTTGGACAACAAGTGCAGATATTTTCTAGACACAGCAGCTGTGACCAAAGCAACAGCACCATTGATAACTAGCAGGCTGATTTTCAGAAGAGTTCAAGGAATGATCTGCTAGGTCTGCCAAAGCACTCAAAAAGTACACAAGAATATACAATGCATAGGGTGACTTCAATGGCTGGCCCAGATTGAAGACCAGAGAAACCAGGTATCCTCATCCAAATATAGGGCCCCTAGAAGGACACTGAAATTCAACACTCAAAGAACAATAAAGGGGATATCATCACCGATTCCACAGAAATACAAACTACCATCAAAGATTGCTACAAACAACTCTGTACACAAAAAAAAGTAAACCTGGAAGAAAGAAATAGATAAATTCCTGGACACTTGCACCCTCCCAAGCCTAAACCAGGAAGAAGTCGAAACCCTGAACAGACCAATAACAAGGGCTGAAGTTGAGACAGCAATTAATAGCCTACCAAACAAAAAACGCCCAGGTCCAGATGGGTTCACAGCCGAATTCTACCAGACATACAAATAGGAGCTGATACCACTCCTTCTAAAACTATTCCAAACAATACAAAAAGAGGGAATCCTTCCGAAATCATTTTATGAGACAAACATCATCCTGATACCAAAACCTGGCAGAGACTCAACAAGAAAAGAAAACTTCATGCCAATATCCATGATGAACATAGAAACAAAAATCTTCAATAAAATACTGGTAAACCCATTGCAACAGCACATCAAAAAGCTTATCCATCACGATCAAATAGGCTTCATCCAGGGGATGGAAGGCTGGTTCAACATACGCAAGTATATAAATGTAATCACCACATAAACAGAACCAGAGACAAAACACATGATTATCTCAATAAATGGAGAGAAGGCCTTTGACAAAATTCAACAGCCCTTTATGCTAAAAATTCCCAATAAACTAGGTATCCATGGAACGTATCTCAAAATCATAAAAGCTATTTACAAAAACACACAGCCAATACCATACTGAATGGGCAAAAACTGGAAGCACTCCCATTGAAATCTGGCAATAGACAAAGATGCCCTCTGTCACCACTCCTGTTCAATATAGTATTGGAAGTTCTAGCCAGAGTAATCAGGCAAGAAAAAGAAATAAAGGGTATTCAATTAAGTAACAAGGAAGTCAAATCACTTTATTTGCAGACGACATGATTGTATATTTAGAAGACCCCATCATCTCAGCCCAAAATCTCCTGAAACTTATAAGCAACTTCAGCAAAGTCTCAAGATACGAAATTAATGTGCAGAAATCACAAGCATTCCTATACACCAATAACAAACTTAAAGAGAGCCAAATCAAGAATGAACTGCCATTCACAATTGCTACAAAGAGAATAAAATACCTAGGAATACAATTAACAAAGGATGTAAAGGACCCCTTCAAGGAGAAGTACAAACCACTGCTCAAGGAAATAAGAGAGGACACAAACAGATGGAAAAACATTCCATGCTCATGGTTAGGAAGAATCAATATTGTGAAAATGGCCATACTGCTCAAAGTAACTTATAGATTCAACGCTATCCCCGTCAAGCTACCTATGACCCTCTTCACAGAACTGGAAAAAAACACCTTAAACTTCATAGGGAACCAAAAGAGATCCCGCATAGCCAAAACAACTCTAAGCAAAAAGAACAAAGCTGGAGGCATCACACTACCTGACTTCAAACTATACTACAGGACTACAGTATCAAAACAGCATAGTACTGGTACCAAAACAGAGATATAGACCAGTGGAACAGAACAGAGGCCTTGATGGCAATGCCACACATCCACAACCATCTGATCTTTGACAAACCTGACAAAAACAAGCAATGGGGAAAGGAGTCCCTGTTTAATAAATGGTGTTGGGAAAACTGGCTAGCCATGTGCAGAAAGCAGAAACTGGACCCCTTCCTGACACCTTAAACTCAAATAAACTCCAGATGGATTAAAGACTTAAACATAAGACCTAACAACATAAAAACCCCAGAAGAAAACCTAGGCAAAACCATTTAGGACATAGGCATAGGCAAAGACTTCATGACTAAAACAACAAAAGCACTGGCAACAAAAGCCAAAATAGACAAATGGGATCTAATTAAACTCCAGAGCTTCTGCACAGCAAAAGAAACAGTGATTAGAGTGAACTGGCAACCAACAGAATGGGGAAAAAATTTTTGCAATCTACCCATCTGACAAAGGGCTAATATCCAAAATCTACAAAGAATTAAAACAGCTTTACAAGAAAAAAACAAACAACCCCATTCAAAAGTGGGTGAAGGATATGAACAGACACTTTTCAAAAGAAGACATTTATGAGGCCAACAAACTTATGAAAAAATGCTCATCATCACTGGTCATTAGAGAAATGCAAATCAAAACCACATTGAGATACCATCTCTCGCCAGTTAGAATGGCGATCATTAAAAAATCAGGAGACAACAGATGCTGGAGAGAATGTGGAGAAATAGGAACGCTTTTACACTATTGGTGGGAGTGTAAATTAGTTCAACCATTGTGGAAGATAGTGTGGTGATTCCTCAAGGACCTAGAAATAGAAATTCCATTTGACCCAGCAATCCCATTACTGGGTATATATCCAAAGGATATTATAAAGACACATGCACATGTATGTTCACTGCAGCACTGTTTACAACAGAAAATACCTGGAAACAACCCAAACGCCCATCGATGATAGACTGGACAGGGAAAATGTGGCACATATACACCATGGAATACTATGTAGCCATAAAAAACAGTGAGTTTGTGTCCTTTGTAGGGACATGGATGAACCTGGAAACCATCATCTCAGCAAACTGACACAGGAACAGAAAACCAAACACCGCATGTTCTCACTCATAGGTGGCTATTGAGCAATGAGAACACATGGACACAGGGAGGGGAGCATCACACACTGGGGTCTGTTGGGGGGGAATAGGAGAGGGACAGCAGGGGGTAGGGAGGTTGGGGAGGCATAACATGGAGAGAAATACCAGACATAGGTGATGGGGGGATGGAGGCAGCAAACTACATTGCCATGTATGTACCTATGCAACAATCCTGCATGTTCTGCACATGTACCCCAGAACCTAAAGTGCAATAAAATATATATTTAAAAAAAAATTCAACACTCAATCGTAATGTCATGTCATAAGTTATATGATAGGTCTTTTAACTGAATGCTGCAGGGACACACAGAGGAGCTAATGAGCCAAGCAGTAGGGAAAGATGCAGTATCAGGGGAAATAATTCCTGAAAAAGGTAGTATCTGAGCTGAACCTAGAGATGTTGAGTTATGTGGGCAAAAAGCACTCTAGGAAAGAAGCACAGAACATACAAAGACTCAAAAGAGTTGGATAGCACCATTTGCAGAGACCTGGAAGTAATTCTACATGGCTGGAGAACATGGTGTGAAGGGAAAATGAGATCACAGAGGCATGGCCAGGGTCTTAGGAAGGACCTTTTTAAAATAAGAATCAAGAAATTTACACTTTATCTTGGAGATGAAGGGAAACCACTGAAGAAATTTTAAGCAAGCAGTACCATAATAAAATTGGCATTAAAAAAAAATTGTGGCAACAGTGTGGAGAACAGATTGGAGGGGAACAAAAGTCAAGAAGACAGGGGAACAGTTGAAGTAATTCCTGTGGAGTAGGATGGTGGCCTAAGAAAGCAGCACTCAGAACGGAGGGAAGATGTGTCAGACACAGCAAAGAGGTCTGGGGAGAACTCTCAAGACTTCTTCACTCATTTATAGGAAGGTGAGAAAAAGTAAGAACCAAGCATGACTCCTAGACCGTAAGCTTGGATATCTAAATTGAAAGACCTGCTGTTCACAAAGATAAAAAATAAGTCAACTCATATTTGAAAGCATAAAAAACAGTAATAATACTGCACTAAATTTTTAAAAATTAACACAAAGGCAGAGGCTACCTCAGATAGTATGGATACATATCTCTAAGATAAATGAAAAACTTAAATTCAGAGAAAAGTCAGAGTTAAAGAAATTTCTAACATATGTTGATGAGTGAATAATCAAAGAATAAAACAGAAGGCAATTCACTAGCAAGAGAGCCATCTACTGCCTTATAAGCATAGTGCAGCAATGAAATGCCACCAAAAAAAAAGAAAAAAAATGTGGAAGAAAGCCAGGCGTCTTTGACCACTTCACACTGAACGTGTTTTTACAAAGTTATCTGATTCCTCCCACAAAAAAATTCCAAGTGGTTAACATGTTTAATAGCTAAATGCTTTCACATAATTAATTTCTCCTAAAAACATCAACTCAATAGAAAACATCGTATGAATATAAAACACTTACCTGCCATCATTGCTATCATACTGGCTTTGTAGACATTAGTAAGAGATCCAAGTTCTCCTGTTGCTAATATAGTTTTAAGATAAGCCTCCCCGCAGGCCTTGCGAAACTGACAAATCTCATCATACAGGGCTGGGGAAGAAAACAACTGAGGCAGTTACAAAGCAGGCAAGTGATAACATAACTTGGCAGCCGTTTAGAGCTGGTAGAACCCATTTCACATTTAGGAAACATAAAACATTTGTCACTTTCTAAAAATCACCCCAATTTAACATTGCCTGGAGCATTCTGTTGCAGTTCACATCCTGTTACAAGGAATGCTTAGTTTGCTACCATGAAACCGTTTCTAAGCCCTGGCCTGAGGTCCAGAGACATAGAGCTTTTTAAATATCATGATAATGACATGCAAATTATAAATAATTTCTGTCTTGTCCATATGACGGTTGCTTCCAACAAAAAAACAATTGTAGCTACCATACGTCCAGTGGTCTACCACTTTGCAAAGTAATAAAAAAAAATCTTAGGTTCTTAATTCTTCCATTCATAAGTAATAGGTTCTTTGTTTGAAATATAATAAAGTACATCTTTCTTGAGGGTTATGTTAAGGACAACAGAGACATGCCTGCTTGCCCCACTACCTGCCAGAGTGTATCTATATATCTGACTAAAAAGTGTTGGGCCTGGCCAGGTAGTGTTGGACACATGTGCACAAAGCCATCTTTAGGAAAGCTCAGAGAAGCCACGTTAAATCTAATATCCCCTGACCACATGACTCCAGTACCACATCTGGCTTTGGAGAGTTCCACATTGTGCCTAGATTTATTTCATATATCATATTCAAGGTAACAATTTATATGAAAGGTAACAATTTATATGAAAGGTAACAGGATTTTAGTATGCAAATTAGAGCAAAATCATGGGTATTAAATCTTTAAAAATTATTTAAGTCTTTTGTCAATGACACCAGTGAATTTTGGCTTTTACCCTGTATCAGGCTGGCCACTCTCATTTCTTGAACTCAGGCTACTGCTATGGTATCAGGACAAAGGCTTTTTCTTTCCTTTGTATTTGAGTATCTTTCATTAGGAAGTCGTTTTTTGGGTTTTTTGTTTTGTTTTGTTTTTTGAGACAGAGTCTCACTCTTTCACCAGGTGCCAGGTTGGAGTGCAATGGTGCAATCTCGGCTCACTGCAACCTCCGACTCCCAGCTTCAAGCAAATCTCCTGCCTCAGCCTCCTGAGTAGCTGCTACTACAGGCACATGCCACCACGCCCAGCTAATTGTTGTATTTTAGTTAGAGACAGGGTTTCATTATGTTAGCCAGGATGGTCTCAATCTCTTGACCTCATGATCTACCTGCCTAAGCCTCCCAAAATGCTGGGATTACAGGTGTGAGCCACTGCACCCGGCCGGAAGTAGTTTTATGAGCACAAACCAAGCAAGAGGGAAATATTCACAATAAGGGTTGGGGTAAGCATTTCTTAAAGCTAAAATCAGAGTTCTATAATACATAGGTTGACTAAAGTCCATTAAAAAGATGCATAATTAGCCTCAGTTAGCAAACTCAGTTAAAACCATAAGAGCTGCAACAACCAAATAAAACTTGCCTTCTCAATCCTAGAAAACATGAACTTAACTTCAAGCTGAGAAGTGAAAAATGAAGAGAAACGAAAGCAAATATTCTATTCCAAGATGCTCAGTAAGTTTAGAAAGTTTGTTACCACTGAGAGATGGTAGCACAGAAGGTTCTTCAATAAAGAACAGACTATTTTCACACATCCTTAGTAACGTACAGTTCTGAGTACTAGGAATGATCTGAGATGCCACACCACCTACCTTACCCTGCCCATCTACCTAACCTGGGAGAAAATCATCCTACTTATGCCTGCCTCCGATGTGACAACCTGGGTAAGAATGTTAGAAATAGTAATAGACTATGTAGCAATAAAAATTTATATTCTTTTAACTCAGAGAATGAATTGAATGGAATGACATTTCTTGAGTTACCGAATCTAAAAAAAGAAACTTGTTCTGTAAGAACAAGGGACAAGGAAATCTCCTGATCTAAAAATCCAAGAATGCTAATCCAAGTTAACTTGTGATTTAATTAATGATTTTCTTCCACAATACAGTGTTGCCATTAAAAGCAGGATTTAGAGTCAGACAAATGCAGATTTAAAACCCAACTCCATCATTTCCTGTGGGACCTTAGGCAAGTTATTTCTCTCAGTATCAGTTCCATCCTTAAAGTATCAATAATATTTACTTTACAGAGTTAGTACGATTAAGAGAGAGATATATACAAAGTACTTTGCATACTGCCTGACATGTTATAAGCACTTGAAAAGTTTAATTATATTAAGTTCAGAATTCTAGTAAAATGAATTTCCATTAAGTGTTATGTTCTAAAAGTTAAATCCTATTTCATAGCCTGACCCAGTTCCTTGTACTGAACCAAAATTCTGTTGTATGGATTAGTACTTACAATCAGAGAGCCATCAGACAAGGCTTGAAACTATTTTATTACAGCAGTTGTTAAAGTGAACTTTGGCCTGTAAAATTCTTAAAACACTGATTGCAACCATATTTCTGAACAAAAAAAAAAATCCTTTTTCTAGAGTATTACCTTCTGATGCCCAGTGAATTTCTTGAAATATAGTTAAAATTAACCCAGAAAACCAGAGGTTTTTTATGACTCAGTCATTTGGAAGTTATGCTCTTTAATCCATGATCCAAACAAAATGAACCAAAAGTGGTCACTTAGAGCATAACTGGATTTACAAATATGCAATGAATGCCTTCTCATTCTTTAACTGCCAATTTCTAAAATCATTTACTTATCTATTTTAATACATAACAGGAGAAAGTTCTTCTGAGAAAACATCTTAATCCTTAAGGTTCAACAGGTGGGAGGTTGTCATTTCTTGCTGTTACACACCCAAAATATACTAGAACAATTAAAAGTTATACTAAATCTGGTCTTTTTTCTTTTTTGAGACAGAGTCTTACTTTGTCACCAGGCTGGAGTGCAGTGGCATAATCTTGGCTCACTGCAACCTCTGCCTTTCAGGTTCAAGTGAGTCTCCTGCCTCAGCCTCCCGAGTAGCTGGGACTACAGGTATGTGCCACCATGTCCCAGCTAATTTTTGTGTTTTCAGTAAAGACGGGGTTTCACCAGGTTGGCCAGGATGGTCTCAATCTCTTGACCTCATGATCTGTCTGCCTTGGCCTCCCAAAGTGCTGGGACTATAGGGGTGAGCCACCGCGCCCAACCCCAAATCTGGTCTTTTTAAAATGTGACCTGGCTCTACCAAGTGGCTGCTTCTACCCAGGTCTTTGAATCTTAGAGTGAGGCAAAGATGAAAGAATAGTTAGATATTTTCTTCACTATTGCAGCATTAGCAATAGCAGGAGATCCAAAAGTCCAGTGTCCCGAGGGCCAGCCACCAGTCAACAGTGTAGTACCTGTGCTGGCCAGTAGGAGCAGCACCAGCAATGGCCTTGGGACCAAATTCTTCCTGTGATACAATCTGGCTGTGTACATCTCTGCTCCTTATTCTCTCATGGTCCTGCTTTTTTCCAAGCAAGGCTTCATACTTATTCAGTGAGTGCCTTTATGTCTTCCTAATAAATCCTCTTTCAGCTTAACTTAATAAGAATTAGTTTTATTCATTTCCAACTCATGAATTATTTACTGAAGAAGTATGGTATTGTAGACAATAATGCGGGTTCTCCTGAGCACATGGATTCACACCTCAGCTCTACTACTAATTTATTGTTTGATTTGGGTTAGTTACTTAACTCTAAATGTGTGTCCCATGTTCGTCATTTACAAAATAGAAATGATGGAAGTATGCACACCACATGGAGTTGTTTTGAGCATCAAACAGGTTAGTACACACAAATTGATAAAAACAATATCCAGTACATGGTTCATGCTCAAAGAATGTCAGTCCCTGTTTTCAAAGTTGGTGGCAGCGGTGATGGTTTTACTGTTACTACTCAGTGCTTATCAGGCTCAGATTACAGAGGGACTTACAAAAGCAGAGGACATCACGATCTATGTTCCTTAAAGGAGATAACATAAAACTTCTTTGGGGCCCTAAAAAAAAACAGTCTGGGGGAAAAAGTTTACTATATATCACAAACAAGTTTGTTTTTAAGCTAAGAACCCATGCTACTTTGAATAGCACAGACTCTTGAGATAAGACAGTTTTTGCTACTCGCTAGTTGCGTAAACATTTAGAAATTATTCAATTTCTCTAAGCCTAATTACTTAGGGAGGCTCAGTTTGCTCACATATTTTTGTGACAATTAAATAATACATGTGGCTAGAACAGAACAAGGCATTTAGTAGGCATTTAATCATTTAATACTAGCTTCCCATATTTTTCCTTATACACTTCCAGAAACCCAAAAATAACTTTTACGGACAAAACAAAAGCAAGCACTGTCCTAATGCTTATGAAAGCACAACTAGAATTTGCAGATCTTACATATAAGAAAAAATAAGACCACTTCACTCTAACACAAACCAGAGAAACCACAAAGAAGCATTATTAGTGTTCAGGTAGTTTTGAGTATGTTTACAGTACCATGATAGACACCTTGGAAACTAGACGAATGACATATGCTAATTAAAGTGGCTTCATGACTGAAATGCAACCCAGTCAATCTCAAATTATGTCCTTTAACAAACTCAGCTGGCACTTTCCTTTCAATATAAATGAGCCAAACAATGGGCAAATGAATGGGTAGGTTTTACCTTATGTTCGTAGGAAAGGACAACAGTGGGGTATGGAGTTATTATAACTGCTGCTAGACCAGACACGCAAATGAAATTACAAGTGAAGTAGTAAGTTCAACAGACGCCCTTTCCAAAAATTTTTTCATGAGGAGTAATTACTCTAAAGGATGAGAAATCCTCTAGGTTTTCAAAGCTTCTTCCCTCAAAAATTACTCAGGGTTTTCTATACACCATTTGACTGTCCCTTGTGAGATAGTTTGCAGTTACCTCTGCGTTTCCCATGTGAAAAGTGAGATGTAGGCCGGGTGTGGTGGCTCACACCTGTAATCCTAGCACTTTGGGAGGCCGAGGCAGAGGGATCACCTGACGTCAGGAGTTCGAGACCAGCCTGGCCAACCTGGTGAAACCCCATCTCTACCAAAAAATAACACAAAAAATTATCTGGGGATGGTGGCAGATACCTGTAATCCCAGCTACTCAGGAGGCTGAGGCAGGATAATCACTTGAACCCAGGAGGTGGAGGTTGCAGTGGGCCCAGATCCCACCATTGCACTCCAGCCTGGACAACAAGAGTAAAACTTTATCTCAAAAAAAAAAAAAAAGGAAGAAAGAAAAGTGAGATGTGCAGAGATGAATGACTTGCCCAAAGTATTACTGTGGGCCAGTGATGGAACACAGAGGAAGATTCATGTCTTCACGCATGGAATAAAACTGTGTTTCCTCAAAATTTTCTGCCTGTATTCCAGCACATACACACACATGCATGCACATGCACACTCACTGTAGTTACAGTGTGTTCTCAGGGAAATACACTGCAGTGATTTGAGCAACAGAGTTGTCAAAACTCAGAACCTAAAGGGATGTCAACTCCCTTTTAGTTCAAACTACCCACTTGACACATGGGCATTATAGTCCTAGGACTTGGTTTTCATTCTTCTAGGGGAGAAAAACTGCATAAAATGAAAAGTTCTAAGGTCATTCAGAAACATAAGCTACTTAATTTTGTATAGTACACTAAAAATGATCCATAAACTGCTCTATTAGCTCCCTCGATGAGAAGAAAACAAGTGAACGATGTGACAGTGGAGTTCACATGTTTAAATCAGGACTTTTCAGCCCTTGCTTGCCCACTGATTAGCGGTGTTACTTGGGAAAGTTACTGAGCCTCTCCAGGCTTCATTTTTCTCCTCAAGATTAGATAGGAGAGCTTTACTTTTACAGCTCAAATCCTTCTCAAATTCTGCCAATAAATATAAAAGTAATTATTCAAATGGTTAGGAAGGTAATTAATCATTTTTCTTTCAGATCCACCACTAATAATAAGCACATGTAAAATGATGGTAAACGCTGACTTACTCCAAACGTTTAAGCTGTTTTAACTAAGATGAAATACCCTCTTATTATTGATTTAGAAAGAATGATTCTGAACTGTATCTTTGGGAGCTCTCAACCACAGAAAAGACACAGCAGGGATTTTCTCAGCCACACGCTGCCATTAAAGTGGAGAGAAACCTGGCCCCCATGTCACTGGGGCCCAGGGAAATTCTGGGCCTGCATGCTGTCACATCAGGGAGGAGGCGAGCTGAGGGGGACTTGTAGTCACCTCTGAGAAAAGTGAAGGTCACTCTTACTAGTGAGGTCTGGAAATTCTAGGGGTTGGAGAAGACTTGGTGAGTACAGCCAGGAAGATAATCCACAGGGTCTAGAGACTGTCAAACACAAAGCAATTATCAAATAGGTAAATATTGATCAAAAAGATGACTATACTGAAGATAATGGGATAATGGGAGCAAGATTTCTCACTGACAAGAAGGGATATAAATATGGAAGGAGAAAGTAAGAATAAACCATGCAATGCTTGAGTGTAATAGAGGTTATCAGTGTGAAGTTGTAAGTTCTAAGATAGACAGATTTATAGATATATATCCAGATAAACAAATCTAAATGAATGTGTTTCTATGTGTGTGCTGTGTATATGTGTACATTCATGTATTTACTAGATCTGTCTGTCAAGAGAGCCTAGAAACAATAACATCCCAATACCAACCAGTTATACCTAGCACCCAGATCTTGGTTTCTAAATACAATTCATCAACAAAAGGACCAAGAGCTCCTTGGAGAAATGACTGATTTCAAAGCTAGAGAAGACAAAGTCAAAAATACACCTGAAACATCTATTACAAGAAAGCAAGGAAATTCTCAAAGAATGATGGGAACATAAGAAGGATAGAGGAGCCAGTTTGAAGCAGCTCCTGAAACTGCCTTAGCAAAATTATGACTGAGACAGTAAAAGAGATCTAACCTAACTGACTCCATCTTGTTTCTAACCTTTAATCTGTCCTGTTCCTTTCTGGGCATAGGCTGAACTAACTTTGGAAGTTTATAGTTTAAAACAAAGACAGTAACAGCCCTTTCCCAAAACAAACCTCTTTCTTGCCTGGCCACTAGACTGCCTTTGTAGAACTAACAAGCTAGCTACAGGATTAGAAATTATGGCTTAGGAGTCATGCAGCTGGAGGTTACAAGATTCTGACCCTCCCTAAACTGCTCCTAAGATCAGTGCTTGAGATATTTTGCAGATCCTGCACTTGATGGATCAGCTGACACCACCCAGATAAACTGTCTCAGCTGATCTTGTGGCCTCCACTCAGAAACTAACTCAGCATAAGAGGACAGTTTCAGTTCCCTAGGATTTCATCTCCTACCCAACTAATCAGCACTCCTGGCTCACTGGCTTCCTCCACTCACCATGTTGTCCTTAAAAACTCTGATCCCAGAATGCTCAGGGAGACTGACTTGAGTAATAATAAAAACTCCGATCTGCCACATAGCTGGCTCTGCATGAATTACTCTTTCTCTATTGTAATTCCCCTGTCTTGAGAAACTAGCTCTGTCTATGCAGCAGGCAAAGTAAACCCACTGAGCAGTTTACACTCCCGCTGGCCAAATCTGGGACTATTTGAGTATCAAAATAAATAATGACGGTAAAGGATTACAACCAATTGAGTAAAATAAGAATGAGTTCTTACAAATAGGAAGGAAGGAAAAAGGAAGGGAAGGAGAGAGAGAGGCAAGGAGAGACGGAGGAAGGGAGGGAAGGAAGGACCTCAATACCACATCTGGCTTTGTAGGGTTCCACATTGTGCCCAGATTTGGTAATGCCAATTCATAAATATAAAAGGAATGACAGAATTAGAAAATCAGAGTAATAGCTGAAAAATTATCAATGGATGCCAAAAGAGTGAATAAAAGTTAAATGAGGAAAAGCATATTAACATAGTCTCAAAATATTTCCATTCATAATCTGTATTAATTACTTACAAAAATGCAAAATACTTATTAATTTTAAAATGGAGAAACTTGGCAGAAACCACTTTTGCCAAGTAAAAAAAGGAACATCATCAATAATGGGACAAATTAACATCTTGTGACTCCTGAAATAATGCACTGAGAAAAACAGAGCAAAACTTCTGTGGTACGCCTGCCAAAAATGTATGACTTGAATCTAATTGTGAGAAAATACTAAACAAACCCAAGTTGAGGTTTGTTTTACAACAGGCCGTAATCATCAAAGACAAGGAAAGACTGAGGACTGTTCTTAGTATTTTTAGGTTAATGAATATTAAAGAGACACGAAACAACTGATCCTAAACCTAATAAAGAACATTACTGGGACAATCTGCAAAATCTAAACAATCTGTAAATTTACTAGCAGTATGGTATCAATGTTAATTTCCTGATTTTGATGCAGTACTGTGACTTGGTACAAAAGCGTCCTTGTCCTTGTTTTTAGGAAACACACGCTGAAGTATTTAAGGGTAACAGGTGAACAGTTCTGCAACTTATTCCCAAAGGGTTAAGAAAAATATTTATATATACATAATTTATGTATGTATGGATATACATCACAGAGGAAATAAGCCAAAAAAGGTAACTGCGATAGCACTTTAGAACTGGGGAATCTGAACAATAAAACTGTAGTTTTATGTACCAATTTTACCACTTTTCTGTAAGTTTAAAATTATTCAAAAATAAAAGTTAAAAAATAATTTGATATGGCTGGGCACAGTGGCTCACGCCTGTAATCACAATACTTTGAGAGGCTAAGGCAGGCAGATCACAAGGGCAGGAGTTCGAGACCAGCCTAACGGACGTGGTGAATCACCGTCTCTACTAAAAACACAAAAATTAGCCGGGCGTGGTGGCGTGAGCCTATAATCCCAGCTATGCAAGAGGCTCAGGCAGGAGAATCGCTTGAACGCAGGAGGCAGAGGTTGCAGTGAGCCGAGATCATCAGGCCACGCTACTCCATCCTGGGTGACAGAGCAAGACTCTGTCTCTTAATTAATTAATTTGGTAAGTTTGTTGTAATTTGTTTAGCATCCAGGTATTTTTCTTACAGGAAGGCTTTTTAGACTATCAACCACTCTATGGCTTCTATAACTTAAAAAAAAGTGATTATATATGGCACATACTATCCTGTAACTTGTTTTTTTCCCTTCAATATATCCTTGACATCTTTCCATATTAATAAATGTAGGTTTATGGAGCAATTTTTAATGGCTGCACAATCTTCCATCACATGGACATAAAAAATTTATTCAATCATTTTCCTACTATTGGATACTTAAGCTTCCAGATGTTTTGCTATTATAAATAATACTTGAGTAAACGTCCTTACAGTTAAATCTTTGCAAACATTGTGACCTTATTCTCCAAAGCCTTATTTTTTCTGCTTACATATTCACATGCAATACATGCTTGTTGTTAAAAATTCAAACATGAAAACTGGAAATTTTCTATTTTAAAAAAAGCAATTCATGCCATGTACTAGAAATATAATAATTTGGTAGGGTATTATCAAACATGCCTGACAATTGAAAATGGAATTCCAACACCAAGACTGCAAATTAGTCAGAATAATGCAAAATTTAACAAAACACATACACCAGAGAAGTGGCTGGCATAGTGATGTCACATTAAAAACCTATTAATAAATGTTCTGACTTATAATGAGGTTTTCAGGGGTAGTGAAAGTGGGTGTGCTAGAAACCCTGGATATATTACACTGCAGATGCTTGAATCAATAGAGTGGCACAACTAGCAGAAGTCTCCTGTTTGTCTCCCACATCCCTCCTACTACTGCCACACTGAGGAGAAGTGGAGGTCATAACCCGACCTCTGCCTGTCATTCCCAGCTCAGAAACAAGTGAGGCTGTGTCAGTGGAGTGCTCACTGACAGGACTCAGAGAACTCAGCCACACTGAGAAAGGACTGTGTGAATCAGACTGTGGATCAAAGGAGTAGATAGGAGGTGAAAGGGTCAGACTGCATGTTTGAAACAACATCCAAATCAGGTTGACAACTGGCCCTTCCTTCTGCAATGCTGTCCCCGTAGGCCAGCAGGAACTTCCATCTATAGCATTTTCATTTTCTCTATTTAAGATTAACTTGTAAGTCCAGCACTAGGTTGTAGAATCCTGCACCACTCCCACTGGTACCTGAATGCAGATCGCTTCTCCCAAGAGTTGTGGGCAACTCTCCCCTGTCCCTAGTACTGACTGCAGTGGCTCAGGACTATGGCCACGCTCCCCATGCCTTGGCTTCACATTGCATACATCATTCCCTCTCCGGGTGCATGCTGGGGGTCCCCGACTTCTACACTGTGGGTGAAATGCCCCTGGAACATCATGAGCCAGGAATTGGAGAAAATTGCCCTAGAGTACATCATTCCCTGTCTGCAGGAGGCCAGCTTCTGCTACCTGCACAACTTCCTGGGCAAGGTGGTGCGCAACTGCATCGAGGAGCGCATTAAGCAGCTGCATTGCAAAGGCGCCCTATGGGAGGGCCAGCTGGCTGGGCTGTGTGCAGTGTCTCCAAAGGCTGAACTATGGGGTGACCAGATCATGTAGATTGGGAGCAACAGGGAGGGCTGTGAGGCCATTAGCTTCCTCCCATCCTTCATTGACAGGCTGGTCCTCTAGTGCAGGAGCCACTGAGAAAATACTATGTCAAGGACAGGTCCAAGGCAATGGTGCCTTACTACCTTAAAAATGGAACAGGTGGCCAGGCACAGTGGCTCACTCCTGTAATCTCAGCACTTTGGAAGGCCAAGACAAGTGGATAACTTGAGGTTGGGAGTTCAAGACCAACCTGACCAAAATGGAGAAAACCCATCCGTAACTAAAAATATATATACATATAAAATTAGCCAGTCATGGTGGCACATGCCTGTAATCCCAGCTACTCAGGAGGCTGAGGCAGGAGAATCGCTTGCATCTGGGAGGCAGAGGTTGCAGTAAGCCTACATTGCACCATTGCACTCCAGTCTGCGAAACAAGAGTGAAACTCCATCTCAAAAAAATGGAATAGGTTACATTCATCATGTAGACAATCCCAATGGTGATGGCTGCTGCATCACCTGCATCTACTATCTGAACAACAATTGGAATCCCATGGCTATTTTCAGAAGAGAAATCGTCCATGGCAGATGTGGTGCCCATTTTTGAAATACTCCTGCTCTTCTGGTCAGATTGCAGGAACCCACACGAGGTGCTGTTCATACGAGACCAGATGTGCTATACTGTCTGGTACCTTGATAATGAAAAAAGGACAGAAGCCAAAAAGAAATGCAGGAATTTAACCAGGAAACCTGAATCTGCCATTACTGAGGATTGACTGTGCTCCAAAATCTCCTAGCCTGGTTCATTTTAGCAATGGTTCCTGAATTCTCCTTAAGAATTGAGATCCAGCCGGCCATGGCAGTTCACACCTGTAATCCCAGAACTCTGGGAGGCTGAGGCAGGTAGATTTCCTGAGATCATGAGCTTGAGATCAGCCTGCCCAACATGGTAAAACCCCATATCTACTACAAATACAAAAATTCAGCCGGGTGTGGTGGTACATGCCTGTAATTCCAGCTACTTGGGAGACTTAAGCCGTAGAATCTCTTGAACGTGGGAGACAGAGGTTGCAGTAAGCCGATATCACACCATTGCACTCCAGCCTGGGCAACAAGAGCAAAACTCTGTCTCAAAACAAAAAAAGAGTTGATATCCAAAGATGCCCTCTTCAGTGACAAAAGACTCCCCATCCCTGAATTATGTGTGGGACTTTGTGTTTTCTTGCCAAAACTGCATGGACCTTCAGATGCTCTCTTTGCCAGATGAACTCATTTGCTATTCCACCTCCAGAAATTCCAGCAGACATCCCAGTTAGCCAGCAGTCTACCTGATAGATTTGGTAATACTGGCTATCAAGACAAGAGCCTAGGAGAATAGGTGAGGGAAATAATCTTGTATTTTATGTATATTTCCTGATTTGAAAGGAGGTTTGAAACAAACAAACAAAAAATGATGGCAGATGCCACAGAAATGCACCATGGAAGCCTTACAACAGAAAACAGAAATTTCTGTCATCTGAACAACTTCTAGATGTTCTTAATCCAGGGCTGTTGGGGTTTCTGGAGAATTATCACAACTTAATGACATTATTACCTCTAGAAAAGGCTGCTGTCATAGTGATCAATTTATAAATGTCCCATGGGGTGGACACTCCTTTTTCCAAGTTTTACAACCTGGATTTTCTGCCTTGGCCCCTTTTTGCTGGAAATAATGACTTTCTGAATAAAGATGGAAACACCATTTATTCTCTATTTTCACCTCTTACCTGGAGAACCTAATTCCCCCAAAGCTAAGACTAGACATTAGGTTTTCTTGTCTTGCTTTGCCAGAATGGAATCTGAATTTAAATCAAAGGAAAAATATCTACTTGGTAGTTTGGTGTTGACCTCTGATAACAAAGAACGAGGTCTACTGATATACAATGAACATGTGTGTATCTTGAACAATCTGAAAGGTGAGATGGAGTTGGAAATAGGGTGTACCTGGCTTTTTTCAGTTTTCTTTTTTAATGAGCTAATTATTAACATTATAAAAAATAGAATGGTGTATTTTTTAAAAGGAAATGGAAATTTTAAAAATCTCAAAAAGCTAAAAGCACTTATACATAAATAAATAAAATTAACTTGCTTCTCTCTAGGTTCCACCTGAAAGGAGAGTTATCTTCCTAATTTTGAAGCAGCCGGCAATCTGCTAAGTATTCTGGAAGAGCACTGCTCTAGACATCAAAAACTCTGTCAGTAAAACTCACATGTATAAAATTATGATTTAAGTAAGAATCCGAGTGTTTAAAGACCGTTTCCTATCTAAAAGTCATAAAGTATATTTCCTTTTATATTTCATGCTATTCAAAGGCACTTAAAAACTAATTGTTAACAAACACATCTAAGCAATTATTTTTTGAGTATCAGGAAGCTGTTCAACACTGCACAAGAATGGCCTGAAAATAACTGTTAAGATAATTATATCTACAGTAAAATATATAAAATTGTACAGCAACCTTTTAAACTAAAAAAGTCACAAAATGTTCAAGAACACAGTTTCATCCACCAAAGCAACTAATTAATCTCACATGTAAGACTAAGGCAGAGATGAGCTAAAACACCAGATACTAAAATAAACTGGAAGAGATGAGACACACATTTTTATCAGTAGTATCTGAAGTTTTGGAGAACTGTAGCATAAAAACCATAAAAGCATACAGTTGTCATAAGTATTTCCAGAATTTGTTATATACAACTCCCAAAACAGAGAAATCACAAATTATAGATTACGTAGTTCCTCCCCAAAAAATGTTGACAGATTTACAGATTGCTTTTCTAATAAGATATGATTAACGCTCTATAAAAGAAATATACCAATATATTGTTGAGATGTTCTTTCTGCCATCCTTCTTGTGTAGAATTGGCAAAAAAGAAAAACAAAGTATTACCCAGAATCAAGATCTTTAGGATTCTCTTCATGCAAGAAAATGGAAAATAATGCGTCTTTGGTGCTGATATTTCATTCTCTTATCCTAAAATGTTTGATAGCCATGAAGTATGTACTTCACAGGCCAGATTTAAGAGAGAGCAACTCAGGAGTAAACAATTGAAAGAGATGAAAAGTACATGAGGCTCTGGATACAGGAGACCAACAGTACTTCCAACTGCTCATTGAACATAAGATGATGCAGAATGTCAGAGACAATCCTAGCCACCTTTGGAACTTCATCTGCTGGTGCTCCAGTGTGGAATGAGTCTCCTAAAACTAGTAAACCCAGCTCTAGGTCCTCAGCTCATGGAGCTAGATTCCTGAACAAAGTGCAATCTGATAGCATTTCCCTGTCACTAGTAAATATATCAGGTAAACACATGCGACAGAAAGAGGTCATTAAAAAAAGTAAAATGAACACCTCTGTATTTACAGAACATGGAAATTACTCAATTTTTAAAACCTGCTCAATAAGATTTATGAGATTATGAACCACTTCTGGTGAATGCTTTCTTTAAAGAACTGTTTAAGGAATGCACCTTAGATGTCAACTTCAACACCACCATAAATAAATATTGTATTACATGTACTAATCATGGGAATAGTATTCACTGAGAATGAAAACACCAAACTTCATATCAAAGATCATTATAGATGTAAAGGGTTGTAAAAATCATTATGTCCTATCCCCTCATTTGTAACATTTACATGGAAGCAGAGAGAAGTGTTTACCCAAGGTGTAGGTATAAATTATCAAAATCTTAAAGACCAAAACCCAAGTCTCTAGAGTTCCACTTTATTCACTCAACACACGTGCTATGTGTCACTTCACTTTACAACAGACCATCATTGGGGCAGGAGGAGGGAGAAGGAGAAGGCAACATTGCAGCTGGCTCTGGAACAAGCAACAAGATAATCATTTTACACATATCTAATTTTTTCCCTATTCTAACCCTGTGAAGTAGGTGTCAATTATCTGTATTTTATATAGAATGAACAGAAGGCAAAGAGAAGAACCTGTCCAAGAATAAACAGTAGAGTCAGGATTCCAACCAAGATCTGTCTAATGCAAAGATGCAGCTTTCAACTATTCCTGCTTTCCCAGTACTGTTCTCCCTTCTTACTCCACAGTGAATTTGTTCTGGGTCTCACTGTGACACCAGGAATGACTGGGTGGCCTGGCTGGCTGGCTGGGTGATGTTCTCCTTTGGATGCTATCTTTATCAGAGAGCACATTCCATCCTTGAGGAAAGTCTTCTTTTCTCAAGAGCACAGGAAGCAGATGCACTTCTTAGCCAAACTCACCAGAATAACACTTTATTCATCAAACTCTCCTTCCTGCTAACTGCAGATACAGGCTAAATGCATAGAAACATATGGAAAATATGATATGTACTAATCAATCAATTAGTATTAGTAATAATAATTAATGTATGTATGTAAATTCATACATTGAATAAGTTCATATACTGTATGTAATTGGAAATTACAATTACATACAACATATAAATTAGGAATTACATATATGAATTTATTCAATGTATGAGTTTCATTGTTGTATGTAAATTCAACAATGCTTCCAAGATCTGGCATCTGAAGTATATGCAACTAAGAATTAGAATTATGTCAAAAAAAAAAA
>CAUYLG010072064.1:0-120548 GCA_963573385.1 Cacajao melanocephalus
ATATATATATAAGTTTATTTATTGGTTTGTTGTTATACATGTTTTTAGCTATCTTTCCTCATGTATGCTCCATGAGAATAAGGATTGTCTTTTGTTCTCTGCTGCGTGTGTGGTACATAGTCGGAGCTCAATAAATATTTGTTGATTGAATGAATTAACTTTTGCTTTATATAACCTAATGCTACTTAGTAAATTTTTGTAATGGAGGAGAAATTAAAAAGACCTTCATGCTTGAAAGGAGGATTTGGAGGGTAGAATCACTTTGAGGAATATCTGCTTTGTATAACAACACCATTGTTGTTTTTGTTTGTTTGTTTGTTTTGAGTTGGAGTCTCACTCACTCTGTCACCCAGGCTGGAGTGCAGTGGCATAATCTCAGCTCACTGCAACCTCCACCTCCCAGGTTCAGGTGATTCTCCTGCCTCAGCCTCCCAAGTACCTGGGATTATAGGCACATGCCACACCCAACTAATTTTTTTTTTTTTGTATTTTTAGTAAAGCGGGGTTTCCCCATGTTGGCCAGGCTGGTCTCAAACTCCTGACCTCAAGTGATCCACCCTCGTCAGCCTCCCAAAGTGTTGGGATTACAGGCGCGAACCACTGCGCCCAGCCCCCATTGTTGTTTTTACACATATGAAAACAAGTACTGGGGACCAGGAGCTATAAGTAGTTGGATCTCTGCTGACTACCAGGCACTATTCATGGATGGATGGATGGATGGATGGATGGACAGATGAATGGACAAATAGATAAAATTTAATCTTCACAATAACCCAGTGAGATTAAATTTCATTGTCTCCATTTCACAGATTAAAAACAAACAAACAAAAAAACACAAAACCTTGAGGCCCAGAAACTCAAGTGTGTGTAATTCCAAAGTGCCTAAAATCATGACTAAGAGAATGCAGGTACTCAGTGAGTGTCAGTGGAATAAAAGAAATCCCAGCTTGTTACACTCCTAGAACTTCTCAAGCTTTTCCAGCAGGTAGCTTTTGTGGAAGAAGATGGTGAGTGTGTGCCCAGGAGAGTTGAAGCACATCGCCTGACACAGTCCACCTCAAGCCAGAGTTGCTTTTTTTTTTAACATCTGGCTTTTCATTTTAAAAATCGTTGTGAATTTGTGTATTCTCCTTCATATGGTGAAACAAACTCCTCCTGTTTGTTTTACAGTAAAAAATGATACTTTTGATCATTTGGTCACTTACATTACATAACTTTTAAAAAAAAAACTTCAATGAAAGCTACTGCTCTGCATTTACTACAGGAGTGGCATGCTCCTGGTGTGAATTTTGTGTACCTATGAGCTGCCCAGCCTGGTGTACATGACCACAGTGGAGGCTGTAGGATTTCGTGCCGCTTGCCCCCTGTGCAAACACAGCTTGTCCAGAGGAAGTGCGACATTCACCTCCAAGCCCCAGCCATCTGTTGTTTCAGGCCTGGATAAGGGCTTCACCTGGGCGAATGGGGCCTTCAGCAAACAGTGCTTCACCTAGTCCCCTGATAAGGGGTTACCTCTCCTGCAGATTTTATAGCTCTGTCCTTCATCCATAATCAGAGTGTGGGTGGGGAGAGACAGGATGAAATATCCCTGAAGCTGTTGGAATAACCTTTATGGTTGGTTTTATATAAACCTGAGTTCTGGTGTGGTATGTGAAATGGACCACTGAGACTCAGCCCATAAGACTTTGATGTCACATAGCTGAAGGCCTCTTTTCTGGTTCATGTTTCAGTGACTGGGTTTCTGAGCATCTTCTCTAATGTAGGGGTCCAGGCTCCAGGATTTCCATTGACTTGTGGATAAGGTTTCCTCACTCTTTGTGTCTTTGCTTGCGTCTTCCTGAAAACTGAGTCCAGGGATGTCCAGAGTCATGTGTGGTTTAAAACTGGAAGGGATCATAGAGACCATCCAGTCCTTGTATTTCTCAGATGGGGAACTGAGGCCCAGAGACAAAAAGGGAGGCCTTGCCCCATTGTGCTCTGCTAGTCTGCAGCCTCTCAGCCTGGGGGCTGTGGAGTTGGTGCCCTACGTGTCTGTCCTTGTCAGGAAATAGGTGAGGCTTTGTTCAGCTTTTCTTATCTGGTTAATCTCCAACCTGTGGGGATGTCATACAGCCAGAGCCCAAAGACAGGAAGAGATGAGGAGAACGAGGATGTACAAGTCCAAAAACAGGATGGCACAATTATCTGGGTAGTGTGGCTTTATGAGAAAGACTCAGTTGGTCCATGTTCAGATTCAGCCCAGCCTACCCCATAGCCAGGTGCAGACCTTGGCTGGCAGCTCACCTCCCAGCCTTCTGAAATCTGGCATGGAGTAGGCTCAGAGTTGACTCACCCTTACCCAGGAAAAGGATTCCATTCAGGACTCTGTCCAAATGTCACCTCTTCCAAGAGGACTTCTGTGACAACTTATCTCAAATAGCAGTGGTCATCACTTGCCATCCCTACATTCTGCTTAATTCTTCATTTATTACCACCTTTTCCTGTATTTATTTGTTCATTTTCTCTTTTCATTTTCTAGAATACATGTTCTCTGAGAGCCAGGTCTGGATCTGTTTTGTCCCCAGCACCTAGAAGAGTACCTGGCATGTTCTCTGTGAGCGGGGATTAGAAAGAGAGTGGAACTTGGGGGACAGCTGGGAAGGACTAAGAGAACTAGGAAAATGGAAGGGATGGGGTCAAGGAAGAGAATGAGCACCCTTTTCTGAACCCCCTAAATAAATCTGAGTGCAGACTAGGTTTGAAAAGAGCTGCTTCGAGGGGCTCATCTATGATTCCTGGAAAATCACCAGGCTTGGGCACTGGCACCTGAAGTCAAGGGTTTTTGATTCTCTCGTGGTCCAACCTGTATTTCCCAAGGGGCCTCGGCTCTTCCGAGGCTCAATATCCTTTCCGCCTGGCAGGTCAGGGCCCTTGGCAAGATGGATCCTGGTCCTAGGACAGGGTGCACCTCGGTGACAATGACATCCCTGTGGCTACTTGCCAGTGCTTTTCTCATCTGGTTGGCAGATCAAAGAGAGAAAGAGAATGTGGGGGCTAGGGGAGGCCCAAACCATCTGGTCCATTCCCATTTATTGCAGATGGACAAGTGGGACTGATGCCCAGAGAGGGTAAAGGACCTACCTAAGGACACATAGCAAGGCATTGTCGGATGTCTGCTTTAAAAAAAAATTTGTTTTCTTTATTATTGCTCATCTTTTGATGCATCCTTCCTCCTCCAGCCTCTCCTACAAAAAAAAAAAAAAAAAAAAAAAAGTCCACAAAAGCTTAGCAAGGACTTCCTAATGCTTGCTGTAACATAGCTGACCCTCTTGAGCCTCATAGCTCTGAGAAGTTCATGCACCTTCAGAAATGCGCCCAGTAAGACGAACAGTGTTTCTGTCTAGAGAGCGGCTCTAATGAGTCAGGCATTTCCCAGGTTCATATTCTTTGGAATTCTGGTTCTGTGAGCTTTTAACTTGTGTTCTATACCTCCCCTCAAAAGAGTTGTAAGGTCAAGTAAGCATAGAAAATCCTGCCTGCTACAAAAACTCTTGGAGAGAGACAATGGACTTTAGCATACTAAAGGCTCTGAGAAGTTCTATAATTAAGAAAAATCCAACAGCTCTTTTTATATAATTCAGAGTTTCCCACACTTGTTTGACCTCAGAACTCTTTTTGCATGAAAAACTATTGGCCTCTCACAGAGCTAGGCTTCCTCCAACCACAGACCAACCAGACCACTCACACAAGGGAGTACTCAGCACTTACTTTTCGTTTTATACAGTCATGGCTTTTTGTTATTTCAGTGTAAAATACACTGGAAAAAAAACATGACATATAAGAGGCCTCCTCCAAATGGATTGGGGTGAAGTGCCCTCCAACCAACTTTTTACTTCTTATAACCAGAAAGACAAAAGACAGCTTCACAAAGACATCTCTTCTTCTTTATATCCTTGTGATTCTGCTTTTATTATTCTAAGAACCTACAGGCTCTTTCCATTTTGTGAGCGCAGCAAAATATGCCCCTTACCCAGATGGCTTTCAAGACAGTCCAGAAGGACTTCACCATAAGGAAAATGTGTCTGTGACACTCATGTAGCTTGGAGGTGGAGTATCATTGCACTAAGTGGATTTGAATCCTCCCATCACCAGGAATCATTACTTAATCTAGCTGTGTCTGTTTCCTCATCTGTAAAATGGAGTGCTTACAGTACCTGTCTAAGGTTGTTTTGAGGATTACATGAGATCTATGTTTGACATTTAGAATGGGGTCGGGAACAAAGCCAATACTTACCTATCTGTTATTGTCATAGAATGAGAACTCTGTGGAGGCAGTGATTGTATTTTGTTCACTATTGTGCATACCCCCAGTGTCTAGAACAGGGATTAGCACATAGTAGGTGCTTAGTAAAGTTTGGTTGGATGAATGAGTGAATGAGAAAATGAGTGGAAGGTCTTCAATGTATGGAGAGCAATATACTTTTCTGAGAGTCAGATTCCAGCAGAGAAGGCACCAGATTAAAGGTGAGCTGCTTGCTGTAGGGCAGGGCTTTTGCTTCCTCTGCTGTGTCCTCTCTGTGTATGAATGAGAAGCCAGCGCCCAAGAGGATGCAAGTCATGGTGTGGAACTCAGAAGCAGAGTGTGAGGTAATTTCCTGGAAGGTGACGTGTCATCTGAATGTTTCAGGCCTTAAGGTTCCAAACTTGTGGATTTCTATTCCTGGTTGCTACATGCAGCTCTGTGTCTGCCCAGCCCGAAAGTTGCCAGCATGAGAGTTGCCACCATTTACCCCTGGAGCTTCTCAGAGAGGATGCTGCCTGTGGAGCTGCTTTTGAAGGAGAAGTGCTTCTAGCTGTCTGAGGCGGGCTGAGGGCCTCTTGGCCACCTTGACACTCTTGTTCCCCAAAGGCTCCATGTCCCCTTGTCTGTGGGTTGGCACCACATAATGGCATGCAAACCCTTGGCCTGCTGATGTTGATTTTACCTTCTCTTGAGGAAATGTAACCAAGGCACTGGACCAAAATAAACAGCCCAGATGCTGTGCTGACCCGGCTCTACTGGGAAGTGTGATATTGATTTGCCCCCAGCCTCTCTGCCTTCAGTAACCTCATCTCTGCCTGAGGCTCTTAAGCTGGGAGGTTGATTCACTTCTTTCCTTGGCAGTGTTTTCACCCAAACACCCACACCCACTTTGTTTATATTCCTAAAGAAGCCAGCATTAGTTGTTTTTAAGGACTGTGAGTGGCCCTAGGTGCCCAACCCTCCTGGTCTGGCCGGAGGTAGGAGGTGACACCCCAAGGAGAGTCTACCTGTCTCAACCTCTCTGGCTGGAAAACCCAGTAGCCACTAGCCTAGGGAATGGCAAAGGCCTGAGCAAACACTTGTGCAACCAGCTAGGCTCAAGGCCTTGGCCCTCTGGCCAGAATGCCCTTAGGCTGGGAGTACTCATGTTTGGTGGGGTGGGGCAGTGCAGACTGATCTCCAGAGAGGGGATTGACAGACATGCTCAGGGCCTGCAGCTGAATACTGTCTTTAGGGAAGTGCAGCTGGAAAGAGCGGTTAGCTGTGATTCAGCCAGGCCTGCAGTTCCTTAGCCTCACCCATGAGGCTCTAATACCCAGTTTGGGGAGAGCTCGCTGAAAGCCTGCATAAACCCATGAAGTATTTCAAAGTTGACCCAGCTTCCCAATTCTGCAGTTTCCATTTGCCCCAGTCCCTGGGTGGTTCACTTCTTAAATCCAGAGAGTCTTCTCCAAGGGTATAGGAGTTTTTGAGGGAGTATGGTTCAGAATGGGACCAGCCCCTTCCCCTCTGGTTTCCCCCAACTCCTATTCCAGTAACCACACTGGGCATGCAGGGGGCCCTTTCCAACTCAAAGATCCTCTAAGAGAAAAGATTCTAGCCTTAGAAATTGGGGAAAACAGTCTACCTCTGTCCCCCTGGTCATCTGCCTGGGCCAGATGTTTCCTTGAGGGGTGGGCAGTGTGTGGCCATCAGTATCTGTACTTCACTAGTTAATGTTCACCCACCAGCTGCCTGTGAAAATGCTGTCTATGTCTTTCTCACCCCACAGCTCCTCGGGGAGTATAAATAAGGTGCCGGGGCACTTGAGTTTTGCAAAAGACACCTATTCACTGACCAGGCAGAGATACTTAGGCACAACTCACAACTCTCCTCTTGGAAGAGGAGGAAGGGGCATGGTGTGTGAAGCTCATGCCCCCTTGAAGGCTGGTGATTTAGACAAGTTATGTCTTTTAGCATTTGACTCCCTCAGAGAGATTGCAGGACTTCCCTCTGATTGCACGTGGCTCAATCCACTCAGATCACCCAGAAACTTGACAGAGATTTAGAATCTTAAAAAGACAGAGCTTAGAGCATGTAGCCCAGCCCATCAACAGATGAGGAACTGAATCCCGCAGGGACTACGAGGAGGCAGGTAGAGCTAACAGAACTGAAGGCCAGGTGGACACTATGCAGTCCAGGCGAGGGGCTCCGCTGCTGCAGCCTGTGCCTGTCCGCCATATCCCTTTGGCTCCTGGCACCTGCCTGGTCAGGTCTCCTTGACATCCCCTGAGAGCACACACCCGGCAATTGCTCCTAAAGGGAGTGCTCCTAGGGGAATTCCCGCTGAAAGGGAGGCTTCCATTTAACATGGGACTTTGGTGGAAATGCAGAGTGTGTCCGGTCCTCCTAGGCCTCCCTGGATAATCTTTCAGAGCTGTCCTGCCGTGCAGCCAGCAGCCTCTGTGTCCTTACTCTACTGGGATCACCCAGCCCTGTTTGGGAGCTAAGAGAGTGGCCCAGCCTTGTAGCTAGCCACTTGCCTGTTGGATTAAGATGAATGTGCATGATTCTGGCAGGAGATAAGATATTTATCTTATTTTTTTGACATACATGGATTTCATGGGCTCTGTGTGAAGTAGGAAGGGAAATGGAGTGGTGGAAGTTGGTAGATGGGCATTTTATATATACAACTTGGACCTTTATCATTTGAAGTTTTCACAAAGGGGGATCAAAGCTCCCCTGTTTTCACTGAGGTGGTGGTTCTGATAGTGAACTGGTTGACCTTTGCTGGCAAGTCCACATTAGTCTACTAAGGGGAGAAGAAGTGTGTGGTGTGGGCAATTCTGGCTGAAGTTTAATTTGCAGAATCAAACCTTAGGCATGATTTTCAAAATAGATGTGCTGGAGAAAAGAGAGCCTGGATTAACTGTATCTTCTCTAGTACCCTCACAAAACACAGACACACACACATATACAGGAGAGAGAGGCAGAGACAGAGAAAGAGAGAAAGAGATCATTCAGTTTGAATCCATAGAATTGACCATGGGAGGTAGATTGGAAGAGAGAAAGAGAAAGTGGAGGTGGCTTTCTTGGGAACTTTAGACATTTCCAGGTGTAACCTCCAGATGGATCTGAACCTCAGTGTTTCAGGCCAACTCAGTCAGTTCATATTGGCCAAGGTCAGAGAGACAAAGCAGCAGTCTTTGGTCACCCTGCAAAAAAACCTGACTCTCAGTCCAGTGCCTATTACTGCTACTATGTTACTTCTTTCCTAGAGTGACCTTTCCAAGCTAGTTCATGGCTCACCAGAGCAAATTGGTCTCATGGCATTATAGTTACACCAGCGCTTTGTTTCCAAACTCAGTGATCCTCTGTAATTGCCAAATACCTATGGCTTTGAAGGATTTTTTAACACAAAGGCAAACTCACCAAGAGAAAACGAAGTTCACCACCATTTAGTTTTCCAATTCTGAATACATTCTAAAAATGGCAGTCAGAAGGGCTTTAGCCAAGGGCCGTGTCCCAGGAGTGTGTAGGATTGTGCATTTGGATATCTGTATCTAGCTTTGTCACTTATTGCTGGGTGATCCTGGATAAGTTTACTTAATTTATCTAAGCCTCAGTGGCCTCATCTATAAGAAGGGAGTTATAATAGAACGTAAGTCATAAAATCATTGCAAGGATTAAGTGGAATGCTGTACATAAAGTACTTAGCACATTGCTTGGCAAAAAATAAGTACTCAAAAAATATTTGCAATCATTATTTTATTCTTTTGTTTTCAGGTAAGTCTCTCTTATAATTGTACATGTTATCAACCGATGCAAATTAATATGGTATCAAGAATATAAAGAATCAAAAAACGAAAGAGTAATGATATTAGCTGGTGGGGTTTATGCAGTTATTCATTAAACAGAAATTTGTTAAGCACTGACTATGTGATTGACATGGAGCTGCATATTGGAGCTGAATAAGATAGATGTGGTCTTACCTTCATGAACTCTCCTCTTACAGGGGAGATAGACATTTGATGAGTAACTACCACTGTGCAAAACATTGCCACAGGGATGCATGCATCTGAAAGAGGAAGGAAAGAGGAGAAACTATGCGTTCTGGTGGCCACCTCACTGCTGCAACAAGAAGAACACAGCCATCTCCCTGGAAATCATTCTGTATAAATTTAACTCTAAGGGGAAAAACACAGCCGGTCCATTTCCAAACTGGAATTCTCCCCCCATGTGTTTCTGGGAAGCACAGATGCCTTGGCGTTTTCCCTCTAACAATAACAGAGATTGTTCACAATTATGAATGGTTTTGGTTGACTTCAACTCCAACAAAACCATGAATCATTTCATAACTTCTGAAATTGCAAAGAAATAACAAACACTCTGGCTCCCAAAAAAAAAAATGGACACATTATGAAACACAAAGTTGTCTAAATGAAAACGTGAATTCTTTTTTGTTTGTTTAGCAGCTGCACGTTGCAAGGCCAGCTGGCAATGGATAAAAGAGCCAAGTTAGTATCTAGGTTCCTGGGGTACCACTTGTACAGTCTCATCTGTGGGATCCGTAACCAGCCATGATATAAACTTCTTTCTCCATCTTTCTCAAAGCTTTGGGCCAGCAGCATTACTTCATGCGTTTTACAATGTTCTGAGGAAGTGAGGGTGAAAGGAGATGCTTGGGCTGAGGCTCATGACAGAGAGTCTCCGTCATAGATACCCTCCACAGACACACACACACACACACACACACACACGTGGGATGACTTTTTTCAGCAGGCTTGCTACATCCTCCTGATATCTGGCCACCAGATGAGGTTTTCAAAATGTGGGACCAAGAGGATCAGGCTTTCCCGAGGCTGTGACAGCCTCTGAGGTACCAACAGGGCCTGCCATTGGAACAAGGTTGGCTGCTCCTTCTCTTCTCTCTTAATCCAGAAAACTCCATCCTTTCCTGAAGGCTAAAGACACCAAGCTATCCTTGATTGCAGTCCAGCCTTGCCTGTGCATGCAGTCAGAGGCACAGCGGGTTCCAACACCTTGGGGCTGAGACCAGATTAGAGAGTGGGGGACAAGCACATGACTACAGCGCCACAGTTGCAGAGTCTTGCTCCCCATCCTATTGACCTTCTTTCTTCATGTTAATAATGTCAACATAGTGGTGGCCACCCCACTGCTGCAAAAAAATGTGTTGAAAAGATACTTCTTTTGGAAAACAGGCTCGGGGGAGCAATTGTTCCCCCTCAAGTCTCCTTCCACTCCTGATCTGTTTCCACGCCACCAGGTACATGGCAGACAGCAATAGACTCAGACCACACACCCATTTTTTTAAGTAATAATTTCGTTACACAATTAATACCTATTTCTCATAGATAATGTAGGATATACAGACTTTAAAATGGAAGAAAATAAATATAACCTGTATTTCTGTTACTCAGAGGGAATCATAATTAGCATTTGGGTATATATGTTTCTAGACTTCTTTCAATGCCTGTGTATGTGTTTTTAAACAAAAGCTAGTATCAAACTGAACACATAATTTTGTTGCCCCTCTTTACTCTCACTGCATACTCAGCATTTTCCCATATCTACAAATATGATTGCATATCACTTTGTATGCCCTGCAGACATCTCCTTAAATCTCTGGAAGATTTTTCCTTTTGTGTTCCTCTCCCTGCCATCAGAGATGGAGACAATAGAAAATATACTTTACTGTCACATCACAGACTCACATCCTGAGCACTGTTGTAGGTTTTGCACTAGCCCATCACAGACACTCTGCCTGAGACCCTCCCTGCTTTAGCTGCGATTATGAGTGCCCACCCTATTCATAAGCCAATTCATTGCCAAGGCAGAGGCCAGGTCTGTAAAATGCTCCACCAGCTTTGGCACTGTGAAAACCATGGGAAGTTGCATTGGTGCTGCTCACAAGCCCCAAATAGGTTTTCTCAAAAGAGAAAAAGGACTTATGTTTTGATAAAACTCCCTTTAATAATTAGGTGCTTTAATAAAAGGCCATTTGGGTCACTGTCCACCTCCTTAGCCTAGACTTCCTGCAGTTGGGAAAAACCTCCGGGGACAGAGAGGGTTCTAGGGACATACTGGACAGGCCCTGCCCCCAGATGCTGAGTCCACAGGGACTGACAAGGCACCAGCCCATAAGAATGTCTGTTCCCTTTTGGAGCCTACATCTGTTGGTGCTGAAGCATCACATTCTTCAGGTTCTAATGAAGATTTACTTCATTGATGAGTTCTAGAGATAATCATTTAATGTTTATTATTCTGAGGAGAATTTAAGGATTTTTATATTCAGAGCAGATTGACAAATGTAGCAACCACTGCACATAATCCACGTGCTAGATCCTTGTAGATGTCATTATTATCAATGGAGCCTCAGCTATGGTTGTCTTTCCCAAGCTGGGTGAATCAGATTGCCAGTTATTCACTAAACATACAGACAGCCCATGGCTTCTCTTAGGGTAGGTTGCTGGGCAAAGGCTATGGCAGTGCCTTGGGGTGGGGGATGCACGTCTCAGCAACTATCCTTGAGCCATTCAAAAAGGAGTCCTATCTCCACAAAGATGCTCATAGGTCAGGCTTTTGAGCCAGAAGAACAGCTTGCAGTTGTCCTCTGGGGCCACAGGAGATGATTGGGTAGGTGTTCTGGAAAGTGAAGAAGCAGGAGGCTTCACATAACACACCCTGGATTTAGGGTGGGGGCATAACCAGCCCCAGTGTGATCTTACAGTGGAGAGGGGAACTCTTCCTCAGGTGTGTCTGAAAGCTACCTCAGCAGCCTCTGGGGAAGTCTCCTCTCATTGGTCTCAGCTCAGTGTGTGGAGGGCTCTGGAGTTGTTAGAGGCAGGCTCGTGTGGACACCATTCCCCGGACTGTGCTTGTCTGTATGGTCATGGAAGACTTTTTTCTGCTTCCTCACATCCAAATTCAGCTTAGCAAACTGTCATTGGGCACCTGTGCAGGTGCCTTGCCTCTGGTATCTGGTTGGGCAGGCGATGTAAACAACAGGAACTTCACATCCCAGGGTGATAGTAATTTTCAGCCACTTTCCCAAAACTGCTTGGGTTTTGAACCACCATCTGTCATGGCCCTGTTTAATGCTTTTATTGAGTGGCGGGTCCCACATGTGTATACATTTGAGCACATCAGTTTGACAGCATTTCTTCTGTTGTCTTGAACTTTTATGTGAACCATGTATCAGAATCTAATTTTTCCCATTTCTCTCAACCCTTGCCAAGTCCTCCGTCTAATGCCTACACAGGATCTGAAGAGAAACTCTGTGGCCTGATTTGGGTTTAATTGGTTGATCTTAGATTTCCCCTCCCTCTCCAGGGTCAGGGTGCCTCATGGCTGGGCACTGAGGGTGATGAGCTTGTGAGCTGTAGAGCAGGCTGGGGTGTTTCTCCTCCTGCACAGTCACCCCTCAGAGTGGGAAGGGTGCTTATAAAACTAGAACAGGATGCGACACTGTGGAATATGGTTGGATTTGCCTCAGCTCAGGAAGCCCACCCTATAAAGAAGGAGAAGGCAGGTAGAAGCCAAGGGAATGACAGTCAAGGCCAGGATGCCTCCATGGGGAAGAGTGCTCCTTCCAGGAGGTAGCATCAGCACCATCCAGCTCTCTCTAGTGCTCTGGACTCTCTGTGTACTCGGTGGCTCAGGCTCTACTTTCTGCTTTGTGGGGTGGGACCTCAAGAACCATGCAATCCTGGCACTGCAGCCCAAGGGGAACATGCAGTTCTTTCCGACAGGCCTTAACAGTGCTCTGACGCTGCTCCTATGGAACTTTTCCCAACCAGTTCAGAGTACTTTGAGGGGCACAGTGATGCTGGGAGCCTGTGTTGTGAGTCCCAGTGCTATCCAGGGAAGGCCAGTGTGAATGAGTAGCAGTGCTGTGGAGTGAAACATCACTTCTCAAGGCCCGTCCTCAGGCTCATGTGCAGCACTAGCAATGCAGTACTGACTATACACAGCATACCACTCAGTCACCGAGTAGGGGAAGTGAGCCCTTTTTAGTTCTCTTCCAGTGCTTCTGATCAAGTTGAGGAGAGAGTCTCCATTGGGCACAAGGATGGCCTAATATTCCTCTAAAACTCGCCAATCTTTTGAAACAAAGATCCTTTTATAGGTTTGTTTGCATTGTATTTGTTTTCGTGGTTATCTCCTATTTAAAGCAGGTGATACCATTTAAGGCAATGATATAAAATTTCCTTTTTAAATACTAAGATATATTTGTTTCCAGTATACAGAATTAAACTACCAAGCAAATGAAACATAATGGTATAGGCTATGACCAAAAATCATGAGGGTAGTCATTGAGTGACTCAAGTTTGAGAAATGCTGAACCAAACCTGCTCCTTTCCTTACCTGCAGTCCAGTGTCCCTTCGTGACAAGGCATTTGAGAAGGTGTTTTGATTGAGTGTGTGTTTATATCACTCATGAGGAGCTCCCAGTTATAAGCCTGTGGGACCTGGGCATGAGCAGAGGCCATGCTGCTTGCTGGAAGAAACTGGCCTGAGCTGCAATGGGAAGCTACACTGGGAAGATGAAAAGCCCTGGCCTCAGAAGCCTGTACCTGGAAAAGGGCTAAATCCTAGGGTGATCACTGCCGGAGTTAGGGCATGCTGGGTCGTTCACTCAACCCACTCTCCTGCCAGCCCAGGACAGCCTCTGGGGCACAGCAGTGATAGCAAAAATGCTAATGGCAAACATGCATTGAACTCTCACTGCATTCTGGCACCTCACCTGAGTCATTTACTTCTCATAACGCTGAAAGGTAATAGTGGTAGTGGTAGTAATAAGAGGAGGAGAAGAAGGAAGAAGGTGAAAAAAAGATTAATATTTACTGAATATTCACCCCAAATCACCTATAGCTTGAATGTAATTCCTATCACAATCTTAGGTGCCTTCTTTATAGAAATTGACAAGCTGATTCTAAAATTCAAATGGAATTTCAAGAGATTCAGAATAGCCAAAACAATCCTGAAAGAGAAGAATAAGGTAGGACTCATACCTCCCAATTTCAAAACTTAGCTACAAAGCAATGATAATCAATATTATATGGTACTAGCAAAAGAATAGGCATCTAGATCAATGGAGTACAATGGAGAGTCCAGAAATAAACTTATACATCTATGACTAATTTTTGACAAGGGTGTCAAGATCATTCAGTGAGGAAAGAATAGTGCTTTCAACAAATGGTATTGGGACAATTGGATAGCCACAGGGCAAAGAATGAATTTGGATCCTTACTTCACACCATATACAAAAATTAATGCAAAGTGGATGAAAGATTTAAATGAAAGAACAAAAACTGTAAAACATAGGGGTAAATCTTCATGACTTTGGCAAAGCATTCTTAAATAAAACATCATAAGCAACAAAAGAAAAACAATAGATAAATTAGACTTTATCAAAATTTAAAAATTGTATGCTTTAGAGCAGTGGTCCCCAACCTCTGGACCACAGACTGGTGGGAACTCACCAAGCCATACAGCAGGAAGTGAGTAGCAGATGAATGAGCAAAGCTTCAGCTGTATTTACAGCCACTCCCCATCACTCATACTACTGCCTCAGCTCTGCTTCCTGTCAGATAAGAAGCAGCGTTAGATTCTTATAGGAACGGGAACTCTGTTGTGAACTGTACATGCAAGGGATCTAGGTTGCATGCTTCTTATAAGAATCTAATGGCTGATGATCTGTCACTGTCTCCCATCACCCCTAGAAGGGACCATCTAGTTGCAGGAAAACAAGCTCAGGGCTGCCACTGATTCTACATTATGATGAGTTATGTAATTATCTCATTATATATAACAATGTAATCATAATAGAAATAAAGTACACAATAAATGTAATGCACCTGAGTCATCCTGAAACCATTCCATCTCCCCAACCCCAGTCTGTGGAAAATTGTCTTACATGAAACTGGCCCCTGGTGCCAAAAAGGTTGGGGACTGCTGCTTTAGAGGATATCATCAATAAAGTACAAAGACAACCCACAGAGTGGGAAAAAATTTTGCAACTCATATATTTGATCATGTATTTGTATCAAAATATGTAAAGAACTCATACAACTCAGTAATAAAAAGACAACCTAACTTAAAAATAGGCAAAGGATCTGAATACACACTTCTCCAAAGACAATATGCAAATGACCAATAAAGTAAGCACATGAAAAGATGCTTGACATTATTGGCCATCAGGGAAATGGATGGAGAAAAAAAGTAGGTTACTGGTTGCCAAGGAATGAGAGGGAGCCCAGGAGGATAGGGGGTGACAGCTAGAAGCTACAGGATTATTTTTTTTAGCAGATGTATGTTCCAGAATTGACTCTAGTAATGGTTGTACAAATCTGTAAATATACCAAAACAAACTAAAATGTATACTCAGATGAACTGTATGGCATGTGAATTACATCTCAATGAAGCTGTTGAAAACATTTGTCGAGCTCCAGGCACAGTTCTAAGCATTTTACGTATATTAACTCATTTACAGTCACCCAACGAGGTAGGCCTTATTCTATGAATATCCTCATTTTGCAGCTGAGGAAACTGAGGCAGAGTTGCCCAGGACACTATTAATATCCCCTTCTAGCTCATAAGGACAATGAGGCACACAGTTTAGAGTTTGTGTTCTGTCTGGAGTCGCACAGCGGGTACAGCGGAAGCAAAATCACAGTCTGATCCCAGACCCCCACTCTTGGCCACTTGCCATGCTATGCTACAAGTGAAAGTAAAGGGTTCCTGTCCATAGGAGCTGTAATCTACTTGAGTGTAGGCATATAAATGTGAGAGAGGTTGAAAAACTGGATGAACACCTACTAATTCACTCTGAGACTTTAGTTAAGGCACAGCATTCCTGGGCCTCAGTTTCTTCCTCTTTTAAACCAAGTCTTAGGCTGGATGAAAGAGGGCCCCATCCTGGGGTTCATGAAGGTAGTAATGCTGGTCTATGGATAACCCTTAGCATTAAACAAAACAAAACAAAAAACAAAAATCCTAACAGGGATTCTATTTGCATTCAGGCCTGGAGACCACAGAGCATCTTTGCTCTTGGCTGGAATTAATGTCTCACCAGGGCAGTAACCCTGGTTACCTCAGGCTGATGAGAAGCTCTGATTAGCAGTCACGTTTCTGACTCTGCTTGACAAGAATAAGAAACTAGATCCTTCATTGCTTGTTCTAGGATCACTTGCTGAGGAAGGCCACCCTCAGGTCTGGGGGCTTCCACTGCTTGGTCAGATGACAATTCTCTAAGGTCATTTGACCCCCATAGGACTTGCCCTCCCTTGGACTCCCTGACTTTCCTCTGATCACTCGGGTCCCAGCTATTTTTCCCACCACACCGAGGTTTCCCTATGTCAGGCCCAAGCTAAGGTGGGTGTGTGGGGTGTGGGCTGGCCAGCAGAGCCAGGCTGGGCAAATGCCTGTGCTGTCAGGAATATGGACAGGGCTCCCTATGCTAGGAGCCCACCACCGCTTCTGCTCTTCCTGCAGGCAGAAGGCAAGGTCTGAGTCCCACTGAGTAGCACCTTCCCCAGTCATGCCTGGGGAGCTCTGAAAATAAACCAGATTGGGAATAGTCAGGGTGTGGGCTACTGATGGCCCGTCAGGTCTATCCACTGTGTTTCCTCTGACACTAATTTTCCAAGAATGTTTCACTAAAACATTTTCCATTTGGCAAAATCATGCCTTAGGATCAGCCTACACTAGAGTCTTAGGATAGCTGAACTGGGAGAAAGCCCCAGGCAGCATTTATTTATTTTATAGACAAGAAAACTCTGTTAAAGATGCCTCATCCGGAAGTTGCAGTGAGCCAAGATTGTGCCACTGCACTCCAGCCTGGGCGAGAGAGTAAGACTTCGTCTCAAAACAAAACAAAACAAAAAAAGATGCCTCATCGACTCTTGTTGTTCCAGGGATATGTAGCCTCAGCTAGGCTGTTGCAGCTGAGCTGATGATCAGAGCAATGTATTCATTCTAAGAAATCGAGGGAGAACTGCTTCCGCTCTGTGCAACTGCTAAATTCAATTTGTATGGATTTGTCTTTCCTTTCTCAACACTTTTCACTTTTCACAGTTTTTATAAGTCCACCCTCCAGACTTGGTCCTGATGTTCCATTTGATTCAGCTTGGCTGGGTTCAGGTTTTGTAGAAGAGTTCACAACCCTGGCCAGTTAAAGGGTGGTGTGCCTTTAAGAGTCAGAAAATCTTGTCCACTGACTTATTCATTAACCCACAAAAAGAGTAGGCATTGCCCTAGGTATTTGGGGGTATGAAAGAAGCTGATGTAGATGTGTTCCTGTTCCAGAAGGAGCTGATGGTGGTATCTATGAAGGTAAGAATTTTTGTAGATAGGAGCACCAGTCACCCTAAGCAAAGCCAGAGAATGCTTAGGCCAGACATAGGGCAGGTACACTTAAATAGAAAGAGCAGTTCTTGGGTACAAGAAGCCCCAGGGAAGTTTCCTGGAGGAGGTGGCATTTGAGTTGGCCCCTATAGAATCAGTAAGATTGGGAAACTGATATGGTATACTTTCTTGGTCAAAACATGGCCCACGGACAACAAAAAATATAGCAATTGAGACACAGTACCAAGTCTGGAGGGTGGACTTATAAAAATTGTGAAAAGTGTTGAGAAAGGAAAATGCAGGCATTTTGGGAGAGACTAATGGGAGGTTTATAATTTAGATTGGGAGTGTAGGGGGTAAGGGGCACCAGGCTTCAAACTCGGATCTCAAGGTGTCCTGAGCCCACACTCATTTACTGCCCTGCTTCCTCCCAGCTGAGATCTCTGCAGGGTCCCTGGGTGAGTCAGAGACAGAAGTCAGGCCTCCCAACCCCCTGGGTCAGCCTTCTTTCCTCACAGCCTACCTGCTCCCTCAGGGCACATGCCTGTCTGCCTCACTGATGTTTCCCATCAGTGGCTGACTCCACAGTGCACTGTTGGAGGTGAGGTCAGGGACATCCAGAGCACCCAGATCTTCCCTCCCACCTGACCGCTTAGGGCAGACATGCAAGGCTCAGGCCCTCCCAAAACGGTCATTAACCTTTCTTCAAAGGTCATGCTGTAGAAAACCCCTACTTCAGCCTCCCAGCTGTAATCACAAACAGCATCAGTGAGAAAGCCTTTTCCTGGGAATATCTGTTCTTGGTAACATGCCCAGGTCACAATCTGGAACATAAGAGTCCCATTCACAGAAACAAGGATCCTGTTACAGGCACCCTGGCCCCGCCATCACCCAGGCCTAGAGGGTACTTCTGGATGCTAGACGATCAAGTTCAATGTCTCCTGGTTAAACGCAGCTCAAGCAAACTTCCCAGCTGGCCATTGTTTCCATGAAGCAGAGATCCTTGTCCTCTGCCCAGGATTTTCTGTAAGGAAAAGCTCATGGCACCACTGTCTCCCCAGCGGCCTGCTGGAAGCTTGTTCTCTATGTGTCCCTGTTCCCCATCGTACCCCCATCATGCACCCTACCACTCCAGTGATCTTTGCCAGTCTGCTGCTGTCACTTCCCTCATGCCTGTCCCTCCTTTCCTCTCTGGCAACCCTTTCCCGGAGTGCAGGCCTCTCCTCTCCCCTCCCTGGGTGTCATTCTCTTCAAAAGGGTTTTTTAAAGAGCAAATGTTTAATTTGTGTTTGTAGACTAAATGAATTAATCAAGTAGGCCTCTTTATTATGTACTGTCTTGTACATGTAAAACATTATAGGATGTCAATAGAAGTTATTAAGAGTAAGTAAAATGCCCACTTTACCAAGTTAAGACTCTTGTCTATGTGGCTCTCTACCAGAGTAACAGCCTCCTTAAGTGGTGCTTTTTTTTCCTCTTCTCTCCCAAGTCTAATCCACTGTCCACCTGACTGCTGGGGCCATCTTTGCCTAAGCTCAGCTCCCCTCCGTTGCTGTCACCAGCTCTGCAGGTCAGCATGGCCCATCAGCAGAGCACGTGGGCTGGCGCTGGCCATCCAGGCAGAACAAAACTGCACTAGCCTGTGCCCTGCACCCTGCTGTCTCCCTGTCTTGGGGTACACAGTTTCCTTTACCTGGAATAACCCCACCCACATGTCCCACATCTCTGCCTGTCACACCCACCTTTCCTTCTAGGCCGCAAAATGTCATGGTTTTCACAAAGCTATACCCAATTTCTCCACTCAGCTATACTTCCTCCTTCTCTGAGCCCCTTTAAAACACGAGTGGTTTTTCTTTTCTCTGCAGCATATCTGACATTTTGCTACCTTTTATTAGGGTGAGTTTTTTTTTAATTCCTAATTTCACATACTAGATTATAAGCTTCTCATGGACAGCCACATGTCTTTGAATTTGTAGGGCCTACTAGAACATCTTATACATACATAATAGATGCGCAACAAATAATTGGATTAGAATGGATTGAACAGTCCTCCTCCAAAGCTCATCTCACCTCTTTCTCCCTGAAATCCTATAAAAATAGGGACTTGTCGCCCTAGGGAGAAGGGCTTCTTGGGGCAGGAATGTGATTGATGCTTGATATAGCTGGCTGAATGAATATTTGCAATCATTCTGCCTAAGATAGAGGGTTGGCCTCGATGCTTTCTGGGGCAGAAAGTTGTTTAACCTGTATCACTTCTTGATAAATAATCCCTACTTTAGGGTATTTGGAATTGCTAACTAGATATCATATAAAGGCAAAGCAATTATGATACTGAATGTGCATTCTCACACACATTAGGTGAGGATTACAGCTCTCAGAAGATTGTTCATAGAGGCGTGATGTCTCTCTGTAGGTCTCTTTGGGGACGGGATTGTGAGGGAGATTCTGTCAGCCCAGTCTCAACTGTTAGTGCCTTTAATAAAACACAAGCTGATTTTCTTTAGACAACACTAAGAAAAACATGCACAATTCTTTGAAACAATTTTTAACAGTAAAACATATTTATACCTTTTAATTGTGCTGTCTTAACAACATTTAGAGAAATTAATATGCAAAAACTTTCACCACCCTTAACTCTCATTTCTGTTCTCTAGTGCTACCTTCCAGCTTTCATTTCTGCCAGAAATGAAATAAAAGTTTTGATGTTTTCCTGTTATAAACATCAAATCTAACAGGCAACCTTTGTGAACATCTACTGTGTCCAAAGCTCTTTACTGAGAACAGTGGGAGATACAAAAAGAGTTTGTTCCCTACCCAAGTATTTACTAAATGCTTGCCTTCTGCCTAGAGCTGTTCTGGTCCACAGGTGACAGCTATGGGTAAGACAGGTCCCCAGCTTCCAGGATGGAGAGGTAGACACCAAACAGAAAAATAGTATGTCAGGGGCAGGTAGGCTATGAAGAAAAATAAATGGGGAGTGACTTAGAGGGGGCTGCTGTTTCATGAGAATGGTCAAGGACATTCTCTCCAAGACAACATTTAAGCAGTGCTCTGAAAGAAATGTGGGGGTGAGGGAAGAGTGTTCTAGGCAGAAGAGACAGCAAGTGCAAAGGTCCTGAGGTGGGAGTGGTTTTGATGTGTTTAAGAAACAGAAGCCTCTGTGGCAGGAGTGCAGTAAGGACAGGGTGGGGAAATATGAAGTCAAGAGAGGGAGCAGGAGGCTAGGATTGGGCTGCATTGGAGGCTGCAGAAGGACTTGGACTTTTATTCTGAGTGTGATGGGAGCCCATGGGAAGTGCTTATCTCACTATGGAGAACAGCCCAGGGACAGGAGTAGATACAGGGAGATCATTAGGGGGCTGCTGAAGTTTCTCAGGAGAGAGGCTCTGGTAGCCTGTATAAGGTGCTCTACTAGGCCCTACGAATTCAGAGACATGGGGCTGTCCACAAGCAACTATGGTGGTAGTGATTTAGGGAGGTAGCAGAGCAATCAGGTCCTGGAGGTGTTTTGAAAGTAAAGCCAACAGATTTCCTTTCATATTAAATGTAGATGTGAAAGAGAGGAGTCAAGGTTGAATCCAGGGTTTTTGGCCTGAGTAACTGAAAATGGAGATGATGCTCTCTGAGATATAGGGAATAGGGGAAACAAGTTTGGGCAGTAAGTCAGGAGTTCTGGTTGGATTCTCTAAGCTGTACATGGCTCCTGCTAAGTTCATGGCAGGCACTGCCACAATACGGTTTCCTGCAGAGCCCCAGCATGGCCTCACCATCTCAACACAGTGCTGCAGAACCCACTCCTAGAATGAAAACCATCACACTTTCCTGTCGTTAACAGACAGTCCAGGCATGTGGAGAGGAGTGCTGGGGAGGAGGCTGTCCCGTAGACAACCGGCGTGATCAGGGGAAGTGCCAAGGGGGAGAGCTTTTGTGTCAAGGAGGCCCTGGCTGCAAGTAATAGAAAACCTGATTCAGAATGACTTAAACCATGCAGGAGATTATGAACACATGTATCAAGAAGCCTGGAAATTAAGGAGGCCCACAGTTGCCCAATGAAGCTATCAGGGACCCAAGTCTTTCTGTCTATTCATTGTGCCACACCAGCTGGCTCCTCCCTGCAGCAGCTCCAGGCGTTATGGTTTCACCACCTCAATCAAGGGAAATGACAGGGTTGAGCCCCTCCTTGTTTCAGAAACCCTACTGGGAGACTGGCCCTAACATCTCATTGGACAGATTTGTGTCCCATGTCTCTTCTTAAGCCAGTCACTGTTTAGGGCAGTGGGTTTACGTGATGCGATTCTGCCAATCAGGAGGAGATAGGGACACCAGGACACAGCTGGGACTTGGTTAGCAAGGAAGAGAGAGAACAATGGTGGATGGCTTGGCCACCAACAGTGTCTGCTCCAGCCCCAAACTATCAGGAAGAATTGGTACTTAGTGGGAAGGGAGGGCATTCTAGGTGGGGTGAAAAACATGAGCAGAGGCACAGAAGCGTGAAGATACATGGTGTGTCCCTCAGACAAGTTGGCTGGGTTGGTGAGTTGTATACAGTGTGGCATGGAACGAAGGCCAGAGAGAAACCATAATTGCTAACCTTATTTGGGGACATTCTTGGCTTACCAGGGATCTTAAGACCAGTCCTTAAAACCACAGATCTAGAAGGCCAATCATCTCAAGGAAGGAATTCTTGAAGAACTGTAAATCCAGCCAATTAGACTAGGAAAGGCCATTGCTAATATTCTCCTGAGTACTTCTGCTTTGGGGGAAGATGGAATGTCCTCCTATGCCGATGCCAGGTTTAGTTGAGTGGCTCTCGGGTAGAAAACAGAACACGCAAGACAGAGCTTTCCTTTGGAAAACATAGCCAGAAGCTGATCCTGAGTGTTAGTCATCTTGCTTTCATCAAGACTGTATATCAGACCCTTTCAGGTGCAAATGGCAGAAATCCTACCACACTGACTTAAAAATAAGCGTAGCCACCCCTGTCACTGAAAAGTCTGGCTCCTGAGGCTGTAAGGATGTTATCAGGACCTAGTGTCTGCTCTCTGGGCTCTGCTTTCCTCCATGTTAACTTTACTCTCAGGTGGGTTCACTCCTCAGCCTCAGCTTCAAATCCCCATGCAAAGTGTGAGTATCTTTACTGGATATCCCAGGAAGAGTCTTAATTCTTCTCACTGATTCTGATTGACTTATGTTCCTATCCATGAACCAACCATGGTGGTTTTGGGGAATGGAATATGTTAACTTAGTCCCCACCTTAATGACATTGGCCAACAGTTGAGAAGGAGTAGCTCTTCAAATACTTGATGCTGGCAAAGAGGTGAAAGGATGGATACAAGGTGGCCCCAAACCACAAATGTCCAGTCTATTATTTACCCTCAAGTCTAAGAAAGATCTCACATGTTTCACTTTAGCATCACTTTATGTGTTTTACAGTCTACAACAGGCTATCATAGGCATTCCACTTAATCCTAATAACACCCCTATAAAGGAAGCTGGGTGGCAATTACCCTATTTATGCATGAGGAGACTGAGGGTTAGAGAAATTTAGTTATTTGTCCAGGGCTATCTAGATAGCAATTGGCAAGTCTGGCCTTTGAACCTAGGACGTGTAGCCCCCTGTTCAGTGCTTTTGCCTACCTTCCAGTGAAATTGCCCATTACGCTTATGACTTACAATATGTCTGCATGCATATTTGAGGAGAGAAGTTCTTCAAACTTCTACAAGTGAAATCAAGTTCACTTCTGTAAGTGAAATCAAGTGAAGAGTCAGCTCAAGGATTGCAATATGTAAATGGTAAAATAAAGAACATCATTAAGCTCAAGGGCATGTTTTAATAACAGTTAATTAACTTCTACAAAATAGTCAGCAAGTATTTTCCCATTCTGCCAAAATGGGTCCTAGGAAAAAGGATTGTAGTATAGAACCCCAGGTGGTCAAGTGCACATTGTATTTTCCTAACAGACTCCTTTATAACGAAGAGCCTTCCTGTGGCTTTGTTTCCTTACTCTCCAGCCTCACCTTCCTCCCCTTGCCTATGCTCAAACCACTTCCCACTGATAGTCCTGCAGATCCTAGGACAGAACTTAATCTACTTGGAAGGTTGGTCCGCTTAGCTTTTCTCCACAGGTGTCATTTTGGTACCTGGTAAGAGGGTCTGCCTGTTTCCCTCTCTGTACTCCAGCACTAGTTAGCAAGGCTACCATCTTCCCTAATCAAGAACTGGCTCCAGAGTGAACTCTAAAGCACCTCTGTTAGATTTCCTTGCATTTGTAAGGACCTTTTCTGGGGCCCAGACAGAACCAGAGGCTTCCAGTCCTCTGAGGCCCTGGTGCATGGGCAGCAAATTAGACTTGTTGCCTCCAGGAGGAGCTATAAGCAGAAATTATAGGAAGTATAATAAATCATCCTCCCGCCCTCAAAGTAGGGCCACATCAAGGAGGGTAGAGGGAATTCTGCATCAACTGAGCTGATCAGGCCAGAATGTATGTTTATGACTCATTGAGAACATACATGCAGGTATAAGACAGACTACAGGTACTATACTCTGTCTCCCTTGGTTATTAGTCTCTGGATGGCACAGCAATTGCAGTACAAGGTGGGACCACCCTGTAAACCCAAGTCTGCTGACTCTGAGTCCCCAACACTGGCCCCCTAGATGCCAGGCTGCTAGACAGGACCCTCTCAGACAAGGCTAGGGAAAGCAGTGAGTACTGTGCTTCCCGGGCCAGCCTCAGCAGGGCACGGGGTTGCAAGGAGAACAGGGTTAGCCCAGTTCAGATGAGGTGGGCACTCTAGTGCCTTGCTCGGAGCACAAGCTTCTGAGTCACACCAAAGCTCAGTTCTGCCACTCACCACTTGAGTGACGTTGAACAGGTGAGTTGATCTCTCTTGGCCTCCATTTCCTCCTCTGAGGAATCTTCTAATAGTACCTTCCTTGGAGAGTAGTGAGGATGAAATGGGGGGAGTGCACACAAACCACCGAGCATGATGTCTGGCACAGGGTATTTGCTTGATATGTTCACATAGTAAGGCTGATGTAGGAAGAACCTCTCATCACAGCTTATCCATCCCCTCAAGGGGAATGCTCAAGTAGACCCCTCTCCCCTCCCATCCTTCCTCCTGGTCCCAGCCGCATCCAGCTGTTCCTTCTTGTGGGCAGTGTGGTGGGCCCTGTCCTCAAGGCAGACATGCCCTGCTGCCCTCGTGTGCACTGGCCTGTCCCCTGTCCCCCACCAACCTCAACAGCTCAGAGGGCCTCCTGGCAGAGAGATTCCAAGTCACCCTAAGGAGGTGCCATACTGGAGCCAGATTCTGAAGCTGCAATGGGACTTTGGGCTGATGTGTTCACATTTCTTGCCTTCTGCCAGGAGTTCTGCTAGGAAGCTGCCCTCGGCTAACCTCTGAGTGTCTGACTAGATAGCAGCAGCAGCAGCAGCCATCTCTGGAACCAAGCATTTGAGCAGAGAACAACCCCTCCTGCTCCTGGGTCCCCTGTTGCCTGGCCCAGGTTCCAGCCAGCTCTCCCTAAAAGACTCCCCCTGGGCAACCGGGATCTGGTGCCAGGACCTGCCACCCCCATTGTTCCTCCATCTCACCCGCAGCAGCATGTGACTGACTGACTCCTCCTGCCACTTTGTCTTATCACAAAGATTAACAGGGAGGAAGCTGGGATGTAGAGTCAGAAGACCTGGGTTGGAGCCCCAGCCTGGCTGCTAACTGGCCTGTGACCTTGAGCAGGTCCCATCCTTTCCACACGTCTGCTTTTGTGCTTGGAAGATGGGAGAAGATAATCTTTATCCTTTCTCCTTAAATGGGCAAGTGTGATGAACTGTAATGCAATGCAGAGTTGCCTGAAAAGCTTTTAAAGCAAGCCAGAGGTGAGTTTGAGTGAGAGATGAAAATATTCTTTACAGCCCAGTGGAGCAGGTGTTGGCCATTCTTCATCCATTTGGTGTTAGTAGGTGAAAGCAGGCCAGCTCACCGGACCTCCATGCTGAGCCTCCATGCTGAGCCCTGTTACCTGCTGGGTTCCTCTGAAGTCCAGCCCCACCAGGAGGTATGCCCAGATTTGAGTTGCCAGGATCTGACCCGATAGACCATGTGCTTTGCCATTGCATGGAAGCAGAGTGGGAGATGTGTGGGGGCTCAAGAGATGGAGGGGCCAGACCTGGGCCCTGATTTCTCCCCAGCCTGGGGTAGCAGGGAAATGCCAACTCTTCCTGGGATTGAGCTTCTAATTAAAAAACAAACAAAAAAACTTGTTGAAATTCTAATTGAAAGTTGTATTAAGTTCCAGTGTACACAGGGAGGCGTTTTTTATAACGTTAAATGTTCCCATTTAAGAACATATGCCTTTTCTTCAAATCTGACTTTATGCCCTTCCATAAAAACTTATTTTATTAAACACACACACATTGTTTATTTGTCTGGGGAAGACAAAATTTTATTTAGTTAAAAAAAATTTTTAATCTTGTAAAATTTCTTAAGTTTATCTCTGTGATCAAGTTTTGTAAATCATCGAGGCCCCAACAAATGGTCTATTCCAGATTCAGGGAATGTAGGGCCCTCCCTATTTCTAATAATTCAAATTATATCATTTATTTTGCCTACAGGTTATATCCACTTTTGAAATAGACACCTTTGACATTTCACACTAAAATTTTATCCCATTTCTAATAATGCATGCTTCCTATATTTAGCTTCTGTGTTTATTGCATTCAAGTTTCTGATGGTCATTCATGTCTTCATAAAATAAGTGTTCCTTTTATCATTACAAATATCTTTTATCTTCTGCAGCATATTTTTTAACTAAAATTCACCCTTATCTAATTAATTTTGACACTCCTGCCTTCCTTTTGTTTGCATTTGCCTAGTACCTGGTTGCCTATGCGTTTATTTTCAACATTTCTGTATATCTTTATTTTAATCCATTTTCTTATAAATGGCATGCACCTAGGGCTTGGTTTTTGTTTTTAATTTCTTAACCCAATTTGGTATCTTCTGCTTTTAATGAGTAATCTAGTTTGCTGACTGATGTACCGGACTTTATTTCTTCTATCTTCCAGTATGTTTATAATTTCTTTCCAGCAGTATTTTGTTTCCCTTGCTTCTGCTGGTTTAATGTAGTTGCCTCAGATTTCATCTTTTCCCCATATTAATTTGAAAGTTCTCTACTTTTCCCTTTTATTAAAGGTTACATTCTTTTTCCCTTAATTCATAATTAATTACATATTGCTCTAATGTTATTTGGAAACAAGATAACATGAAATAACTGTTTCTCCCTCCAAGATGTTCCGTTTTCTCCCTCCTCTTCCCTGCTTCAGTGGGATGAGATATTAAAATTGTTTCCCTGTCCCTGCTTAAGATAAGACCTTGGAACACTTTTGCTCCCCTCCTGTCTAACTCCTTGATTCTGTTAGGAACATTTAACATTTTTAGCTTTGAGCTGTTGTTGGAATTTCCCTTGTAGTATGTCCCTTCTATTTTCAGAGTCCTTCTTTAGCAGTTCCATTCCCAGAGCGTCTACCATTCTCTATTTAGAGTTAAGAGAAAATGGCAGGGCAAGTGTGTGGCAACCTTCCTTACTCATCACAGTTTCCTGACCAGTTCATCTTCCCCCAGGTCAAGGTCTGTGTTCTGGTGCACTTGTTGTTTGTTGCTTTAAGTATCTTCCATAGATGACATGTATGGATAATAAACTATGAATTCTTGCATGTTTGCTCTAAAAAATGATGGGCAAACTATTTGAGGTCTTTGGTTATCTTTTCTGAGCAGTGTGTACATGGTATTCCACTCTCTTTTAGCTTGTAGTGTTTCAGATGAGAAGTTCAATGTCAGTCTTATTCTTTTTTCCTTATAGGTAATATGTTCTTTCTGTCTGGAAGCTTTTAAGATTTTATGTTCATCCTGAAGTTTAACAATTGTACCAAGACATACACATACCTATGTGTATGTCTTTTCTTGTCATCCTTCCTGGGACTGTGTGAGCCTTTTCAATCTGTAGATACAGTTCTTTTCACAGTTCAGGGTGATTATCTTGTATTTGTTATTTAACTATTGGCTGTCCTCTTTCAGTTCCTTTTTCTTCTTCTAGAACTCCCAATATTTTTAAGTTAGATCCCCCTGGATCTGTCCTCCATGTCTGTTATCTTTTCCCTTAAAAATTCTATCTCTTTATATTTTTGCTTTATGTTTGGAGATAGGTTTTCCATTTTGTCTTCCAGACCACTAATTCACATCTCAACAGGGACTCACCTGCTATAGTTGGGGAGACATTGTTTTAATATGTGAGAAGTCTTTTAAGTCTGCTCTGAATTAGGCTCATATGATGTTCTGCTTGAGTTTTCATTTGTCTCTTGGAGCAGCTGTACTTCACTGGGCTCAGGCACTGTTAGTCCTGACAGATCTTCTTCTGCCGGGACTTGGAAGCATGTTGTGAGTGTTCTTTGTTCTTTCTTTGTACCTCTGGTTATGGAGTCCAGAGTGGCAGCAGTCCACAGCGGTTGGGAGTGGAGCTGTCCTTACCATTGGAGCCAGTGGTGTTGAGGTACACGAGCCACCACTCTACTCCTGAGACATCTGTCTCCCTTACTTCCCATTCTCCTTTAGCTGCAGAGCAGGGGCTTGCAGCCCACTGGGTCAGCCACTTCTTGGTCCAACCTGGGTCAATCAGGCAAAGCCAGTTTCTACCTTCCCTCCTTTATGCCCCAAATTCCACCCCCTCACCTCCCCACACACACTGAGGATCCACAGGTCTTCCTTGACTAAGTTCTTTTCCCCATCCATGGCTCTTTGTCTAGTTTAATCTGATTAGATAATGGACTAGCTTCCAGAATCTTGTACTCCACAGTGCCACAAATTATAGGATGGACACTGCCAATGGCCCAAGATGAGTTGCAGTGGTGCGAGCACAGTGTTTGATAACGTCGAATCCCATGGTGGGAAAGTTGTTTGTTCAGTTCTCTTTTAGATCTTCTAATTATGGCAGATAGTCTCAAATTTGGCGTTACTATGTCTTTCACACCTCTTTAGCACTCATTAAATTCCCTTTTAATGAAACAGAGAGCAAGTTTCATGCCTAGTCTTCAGTAGGCAATAGTATTTGCTGTGGTGGGAAGGCTGAAAGGGGACTGGGTTTGGGGGAAAAAATTAGTAGTTCGGTTAGGAATCCATTTATTCTGCCATGCCTAGTGCATATCTAAGTGGAGACACTGAGTCAGCAGTCCACAGTCGTAGCCCTGGGGCACTCTAGTGTTTAGATATTGGATTCCTTCCCCAACCAATGCAGAGGCTGCCTTTGCCACTTGTTGGCTAAATGCCTTTGCATCGGCTAGCTCAGGAGGTTTGCTTCCCATCACTCTGGGCCACTTCTCGGCAGCCGAGGCCACGTGATTGTCATTAGTGTTCCATGTGTCTGACCAAGCAGCACTTAAGTGCAAACATGGACTGTGGCCAACCTTCCAGCTGTGTAGAGCCTCCTGGCTGTGCATCTTGTTGGGTCCTTAGGGGGGTGTGGTATGCTCCAGTGAGGCTTCATAAAAAGGTGGAAGCAAGCTGAACCATTTTCACAAGTTTGAACATCGTTCGCACTAACGATTCATTGGACCTGTCAAATTTCTGGCTACTGCTCATATTTATTAGGATGACAAAAAAAAAAAAATCTTCCATTAGTTTAACACTTTTCCTCCTTACCAGCATGTTGGAAACATTTATTCCACCTGAAACGTGAGGCTACTGCCATTAACTGGCTCTGTGAAGGAATCCCAATGCCGACGGGGCCAGCAGGCTGGTAGACCAAGAGCTGTGGCCTGATGGGGCGTGTGGATCACTGGAGAGCACCAGCCTAGCCCAGAGCAGGCAGCCAAACTCAGGTCTCACCTAAGGAGGCAGGCCAGCATGTCTGATTCTTCAGGAGAACCAGAAATCAGTATCCTTTTGTGAAAATTCTTCTGATTTATAAATGTTTGCTTAAAGAAAAAAGAAAACAATTAAAAGAAAAACTCAAAACCACTGCAGGCCAAACAAAATATATCTCCCTGGCCCAAATCCAGGCTGCAGATGGCCAGTTTGAGACCTCTGCTACATGACCACCAGCAAGCCAGTCACTCTGCTTCTTATACCTTCCACCATTACTGTAAAACAGAGCCACTACCAGGCTTGTTGAGGTGGAGATTATGAGCGGGTTTCTGCTTTAGTTCCCAGCTTTGCTGCTTACTGGATCCGAGATGTTGGCCAAGTAGTCACTTAACCTCCTTAAGCCTCAGTCTCCTTATCTGCAAAACAAGGATAACTGTGTTACTCATTCCTATTGTGAGGACTTAATGAGAAAATATACATAAATGTCCAGCACAAAGTTGGTATTTTGTCAAGAGGAACTGTTGTTACTGTTCAGTAACACATGAAATGCTTGGAAAACCTGAAAGGGGGTGTTGGGCATTTGAGAGTTATTTGTAGCAGCACACCATCCACAGCAGAAAGCCCCTTGCCATGGTTCTCTTGCAGTGGGGGACAGCAGGGTGTGATGATCATGGATCTTCTATTCCTGGGGTCCTATAGCGCCATTCAGGAAGAGTCCTGTTCCCCAGCAGCTTCCCTGTGGGCTGGTGTCAGAGGCAGGCCTAGCTGCTCCGGACAGACTTGCAGCCTCTGGGAAGCCCCTGCCTGTCACAGAGCCCTTCCCAGGATTAAGAGGTGCTGAGAAGGCAGGGGAGAGTTTCCTGCAGCTCCTCTGGGAGAGACGAGGAACTGGCAGGCAGCAGCTCTTGGGTGAGAGTAGGCAGGAGAACTTTCAGTCTGAAGTTAGACAGGGAAGCCCTGTGCGTTTCTGGCCTCAAGAACCCCATTGTTAGTGCTTCTCATTTTGACATGAATGTCCCAGTCAAGGCCAGTCCTATACACAGCTCTTTGTTCTTTATGGAAAGCGCTGCCAGTCACACATACACCTGGCTTTAGATGGCTTCTGCATTCTTACACCACCAGCTGAAGAGCCTTAGGGACATTTTGTGATCAGTGGGCATCAGCAAGTCCATGTTGGAGCTGGAGACATGCAGGAACCAGTTCAGGGAGAAAGTTTCAGAGGGTGTGGGCAGCACCACTTCAGGAAGGGGCCCTCAGGAACGGGAGCAGCACACCTGAAATAGGACCGAATGCATCTTCAGCCTCACATGCTGTGTGAATGCCACCTCCTTGTCAGGGAATGTGATCTGCACCAGTCAAAGAGGTAAATGCCAGGCCTTGCACTTAGGAGGTGTTGGGTAAATGTTTATTGAACTGAATTCCATTCTTAGGAGCCCTATTTGTGCCACATCTAATGCTGCAAATTGTGTGTATTCTCTACCCCTTCTCACCATCCTTCCTGGCTTGTAACCGCCCCTGTTCCATACTGTCTTGATCTACATGCATGTTGGAGCTTGAAGCTCGGTGGATACAGAAGTGTCTGGGGTCACTTGTCTCAGAATTGCTGGCCGTGGTAATAGTGAGCAGATGTGACTATGTTGGTGATCCTGACAGTGTCAGAGCTCTCTCTAGACGGTCTTCATCCATCCGTTGTTCACTCCTTCAGTATCCAGCATCTGGCACTGGCCCGGGCTGAGAGTTCTGGGAATGGTCTGCAGAAGGAGCAGGGCAGGGGGTTCATGTGATAAAGATTAAGCCAGAAAACTGGAAAGGCCTTTAAAGAGGGGTAAGAGTTTATGACTCAGAGCCAGTGTGACAATAGAAATCTGATTTTTGGGACCCCTTCTTAATGTGGACATCGTTTAATGCCTTTCCCCTTTTTCACAGTTGGTTAGAAGTCTTGACCCTCACCAGCCTGGTCTGCTTCCTCTGGATGTGCTTGAAGTGATCAGTATTCCTTGGAAATTTAGTCTGAGGGCAGTCCATAAAGTGGAGAACCCTTGAGAACACCCATGTTTACTAACCATATAACCTTGAGAAAGCTCATTAACTTTCTTATTAACTAGTTTCCTCATCTTCAAAGTGGGGCTAGCACTAACACTTACATAGCTTTCACTAAGGCTGACACCAGGAGGTGGGGGTTGTTGGGAGGATACAGTGTGGCAGTGTCCATGAAGCCCTTGGCACAGTGCCTGCACCTGAAGGGGTTCAACAGACGCTGCCACTACTCTATTCCCCCAGGTGCAGCCCCTTCTACCGCGGTGTAGCTAAGTGACAACGGGCAGTGTGGGCTGTGGTCCTTTTATTTGTCTCTACCTGAAATCCAGATGAGAGTCTGAGAGAGTGGACAGAGTCTCAGGATGGCAGCTTGAGGGTCCTGTCCTCCTCAGCCTGCTTGTCTTCAACATGCACCAATTTTAGGCTTGATTCACATTGAAAATTTCTCAGCTGCTGGCTGCTGGGCCAGAAGCAGGCCTTTCTCTCAGCAGGGGCCCAGAAACCATGATGAGGGCTGAGCACACCTGCCCTCCTAATTGGCCTCTCAGACTGCAGCAGAACCTCTACTGAGCCCAACTCCAAGAGTTGGGAGCACAGCTGGGCTCACACAGGGTCTGCCACCCCTACAGCCAAGTGTGTGCTTTGGCTTTGGCAGCCAGAACACACTGCCCCACCCAAACATCCCTAGAGAGGGGATCGATGTGGAAGCCCACAAAGTGATCTTTGTGGACTCTTTTTTTGGGGGCATGACCACACTATCATGGTTATTAATGAGGAACTTCCATCTGCTTGAGAAGGCCTGGGGTGGGAAACCCAGGAGCCGCGGCAGGGATGTTTAAATCCACCACACAGAGAGTGGCATCCTTTCTGGGCCACATCCACCACCAGGGAAGGAAGACTGGCTGGGCTGGGTTTTGCTGTGTCTCTCTGTGAATGTGTTTTTCTGGCAAGGCGTGCTCTCACCTGGAATTCTCCCCTACTCTTGTTCAAAGGCCTAACAAAGGGGTGGCACAGAGGGAACCAGAAGAAGTTGGCTCACGTCCGTGCAGTCAGAGATGTTCAGGGGCCTGACCCAATGCAGACATGGGCCTCTTTGTCCAGCAAAAGTTGGCGTGGCAACTGACCACTGCTGTTTTGTTTGAGGAGACATGAGTTACCCTGGAGAGGAATGTGCATTCAGACTTGCTTTTGGCAGACTTTACCATAAGCAGTCCTTCCAGAGGGCATGAGAAGTCATGATTTCCCTGAGGAGCCCCCATTTGCTGTGATCTATACCTTTTGCCTGGAACTCTCCTCAGCAGGGAGCTGAGAAGGGTGTCTTTTGTCTGTTTCAGAACAAACACTCACCTAAAATGGTCCACCATCTGGGGCAACGCTTAGGAGGCTCTGTGGCAAATCTCAAAGGCATCTGTGCCAAGCAGCGCACACTGGAGAATGAGGGATTCTGTCCATGCCCCTTTGTCTCTTCAGGTTGCTGGTGGTGTTTTAGTGTCCTTCTCTGCCCAATCACGTGGCAAGGAGAAGAAAAACAAGGCTTCATTTATAAAGAACAGGAAGGGAAAAACCAAGAGCCTATGAAAAGCATTTTCCAGGCTGGCTAGGTCTGTAATGTAGAAGAGAAACAAGGGAGTGAAGTTCCCCATGTTTCGTGGTTAGGTGGAGTTGGGGGAGGAGTGGAAGGTGCTTTGGGATCAGCTGATCCCTGAAACACCCTTAAGAGAAAATGACCTCCAGTGTGGCTTGGCTCAGCTGCTTGCAAAGTGGGGTGGGGGCAGATGCTGTCCTATGGTGGTATAACCCTCAGAGCCCTCAGAAGCTGTACAGTAACTAGGCACCCCCTTTCAGATCAGCAAGTCTGTGCACCATCCGATGCCCTGCTGCCATCTTTCCAAACAAGCCTCCAAGGGCTATGCAGCTTCAGTGCAGTCAAGACTCCTGACTGCTAAGAACGGAAACCTGCCCTAGAGTGTCTGAAATGTATTTTCTCATGTCACTGACTAGCCTAGCAGTACACTAGCTTCAGGCATGGCCAGATCCATGCGTGTGCTACCCTAACTGACAGGGGTGGATCAGGAACTCACTCACCCCTCGGACTTAGGCTGGGAGTGGGCAGAACCCTCAAAGTGTGAGGAAGGATGGTTCCCCCAAGGAAAGTTGAGCTCCTATCTCTCAAGGAAGGGAGGAGTTGCACAAGCAAAACCAGCAGATGTCCACTACAGCCCTCACTTGCCATTTGCAGAGCTCAGGCTCCCTCGCAGCATATTCTGCAGTGAGTCACCACTGCGCCCCACAGCGAGTCGCTAGGGAGCCAGGAGGAACCCAGATAGGAGCCCTCCCACAGGCTGTCAGAGTCCCACCTGGTCTGCTTGGATGACAGAGCCTTTTGGACTTGCCTGGTGTCAGAAAGGGCGATGTCTTAGGTAACTTGGGTTTGTAAAAGCCTTATCTGTGAGCTGTCAGCCAGACAGCAGCTTTCGTGGGCTTTTCTCTTTCCTGTGGTTCATGAGAACACATCCAGGCTCTAATGAGCAGGAACATAAATAATGAACAAACATACTGTCGACAGGAAGGCAAGAAGTTTTTTTTTTTCCCCAAAGACTGAACAAGATGAGCAAAGCTCTGCAGCCGCACTTGTGCGTTCTCCACAAAATATAATTAAAAAGCTGTGCAGACTGCTCCCAATGTACAATATTGTTCATATACTAAACATAATGTACTAATAAGAATACCTCACTTCATTATGTCAGCAGAATATGAAAGGGAGATCTAGCAGCTGCCCTTATCAGGCAGATGGGAAACCAGAAATGCTACTTAGATCTAGGCAGTAAAATTGACATTGAACCAATCTGCCTCACTCGAGCCGCTTTTACTGTGTTTAATGAAAGCTCGTGTCTGCATATAAGGCATTGTGAAAAGGACTCAGAAGCCATAAAGCTCTCTGTCATGTCTCTGCAACATAACCAGTGAATTTAACCATTGGGTTTCAAAGAACAGTTTTGGATTTTCCCAGAAGTAAGCCTAGAGAGGACGGCATAAGGTGGCTGTGTGTCCTGACCCCTTAGAATCCTGTGAGAATCAAGACATCAGGATTGAAGGAGGGGAACCCGTGTCAGTGAGCAAGGGAGTGACTCTAGTTACAATCACTAGGAAAGGGTCACAGACTCTGGGCCCTAGGGGGAAGACTGTTCAGTCCCCAAGGTAGAGATGGGGTTGGCAGCCAGGGCTATGAGTGGGAGATGGTGGGGAGAGATCCCTCCATCCTGAGCCACCATTTACAGGCTACCCACTTTTGCAGAAAGGAGTTATATATGGAACCCTCATTTTAGAGCCAAGAGGTCCCAAGCAATCACCTGTTTCATTCAGCTATTCAACCAGCATTGATTGATCATTCAATCTAGGCATAACAGTCTGTGAACCCCACCCTCATGGAGTTTGCATCGATATGTGGGGAAACAGTACACAAATAAAAATATACATACCAGGTGGTGATGCATGTGATGAAGGAAAATAAGGAAGAATAAAAGCATGAAATAATGGAGGAAAGGGGCCTTAGTCAGACTGGTCTGAGGAGGTGACATTCAAGCAGAGCCCTGAATGCAGTGAGGTATGCAGGTCTCTATTTCAGAGCTCCTCAATCTTTTGCCCAACAAGAACCCTTTAGATTATTTGCCCCCGTGAGCCACTGTATTTTGTGAGCTGTTGTATCCCAGAAAGGATGCATTTGGCAAAGACGTAGACGTAGACATAGACATAGACATGACCTTGGCTCTCAGTCGACCTAGGAAACAGGGCAACCACAGGAAGCTGACGCAACCCAGCCCCAAAGCCAACGCCTGACCTATCCAAGAGGCTGGGCAATGCACATAGGAAATGAATCCAAGAGTCCCAGTGGCTTGTCCAAGCTTATGCCAGCTGGTCAGTGGCAAGGCTAAGATTTAGACCCTAGGTCTCCTGAGTGACAAAATTAGGCTGGAAGCTGCCACAGTCAATGGCAGTATTTCCTAAACACACAGGCATGAAAAAGGCAGTGGCTGGAATCTGAGGGTGGGTCAAGAGGCCTGAGATCTTCCCAACAGGAAGCCAACAGAGCTGCATTGAAGGATTTCCTCCACCACCAAGGGGGAGCCCTAGGCCAGGGCTGATGATGCTGGGCTGAGAAGGATTCTTCTGCCTTTATCACCAGGGTTGCAATGCTAGTTGATGGCCAGACTGCATAAGAGCCTGGGTCTTCTGCCTCCAAAGTTCAAGGCATGACATCTCTAATCTAGAACCAGGGGCCCCAGACAAGCAATGCTACCCAGAAGAGAAGGAACAGAGCTCTAGCAGGCAGTGCTCTGAGTATTACACTGCCATGGACTCAGCTGGTCTGTGCAGCCCCCACCTCCACCCCACCCCAGTGCTGTGAGCCGAGGGAAAGGGCAGGGTCCATGTTGTGTTTCAGATAATGACAGCAGAGGCTCTGCACTGGACTCACAAGTCCTGGCCTTGCCCCTGGCTCTGTCTGGTGACAATTGGCAGCTGACAACTTTGCTTCTGGCCAGAGCTACCCTTTATTAAAAATGGCATCTTTATAATAGATTTCTGCAAGTCATTGTCAACAGGATATCCTTCTTGTTTTGTACCAGTCATTCCTCTGGGGGGACTGATTTGCCTGTCACTATTATTTTAGAACTCTTCAGAGTACCCTTTTATTCTATATTATTCTAATATTAGAATATCACGTTTTAAATGGTATTAATTACTAAGGGATCCTAATTATTTTTTAAATATATGTCCTCATATACAGCTTCACCCCACAATTAAACAGCTGGATTTTTAGCTGGGTCTTTCTTCTTTTCTTTCCAAATAGCTAAGGGATCCATTTGTGCTCACATTCTTCACCCTCACTCTGTAAGACCCAGGGGTCACCCAGCCTCTGTCTTGTCCTATCCAGGTTTTATGGTTTTCTGCCTCCCTTGGGAGAAGGAATGTCATGGTCAGACAGCCCCCCAGCCCCAGCAGCTGAATCTGAAGCTGGAAAGAGCTCTCATTCATGAGCACCCCAGATGTCCACTGTGAGGGGTTTGGTTGAATAACTCATGGCCCATTCAGATGATGAGACTAAGCAGCTGGTAGAAACCCAGAGTGACACGGAGTCACATCAAGGACTTCTTCCTTGTCTCTGGCCAGGCTGGATGGAGTCTGGTGCCCCTCTTCTGCACGCCCACAGCTCCTGGGCTAGACAGCAGCTCCAGAAGGCAGGCTTGGCCATGCGGGTCGGGCTCACTACCCTGTACCCAGTGCCTGGAATGAAAAAAGCACTGCATAAAGTTGTTAAAATGAACATCCAGTTCATTGTAGAAAAAAACATGTACAGTGTGATTCCATTTTAGGGAAAATAATACTCGTGCGGACTCCCAGGTAAAAGGACTGAAATATACCGCAACATGTGGATGGTGGTTCCCTCCAGCTGGTGGGATGATGGCTGATACTTTTTTCTTCTTTTTTGCTTAGCTGTGTGGGCTGTAATCTATAAGTGTTCCAAGAACAGCCCTTTCAGTCAGGGCTGGAGAAGTCAGGGAAAGAGGAGGGAAAGCTGCCATTTAAAAGTGATCCACAATTAGAGCAGAACCACTGGTGGGAGGCAAGATGGTTTAGGGATGAACATTTTTTTTTTAACAGGTGAGCATTTGTTTTAATGTGTAGCTGAGAAAACATTTTAAGTAGTAGCCATAATATTGGTCCCTGCTGCTCCTCTGGCCTCATCCCCCACTTTCCCTGTCACTCAAGCCCTGCTGGCTCCTCGCCTTTAGAACACTAAAGGTGCCCTGGGGCCTTTTCACTCGCTGCTCTCTCTGCCTGTCGTGTTCCTCCTCGCCAATATGCAAGGCCCACTCCTCATCACTGAGGCCTGAGCTTTATGCCACCTCATTGGTCCTAACTCTACCCTCCCCCACTAACTACTAGTTTTGTGTTTATTACTCTGTAATATTTGTTTACTTCTTTATGTCTTCTCCTATTGAACTGTGAGTCCTTTCAAGGCAGGGCCTTTGTCTCTCCTGTTCACCACAGTCCTCTGGATGCTGTGTGAACTGCACCTGGTACATAGTAGTCAGTTCTGTTGGATGAGAGGAGGAGGATGCCCTCAGTGGGGAGGTTGAAGGAGGCCATAATCTCGAGGATGGCTGAGCTCTGCCAGTCAAGGAAGCAGTCTTTATGCCTGGAAAAGAGAGCAAAGCTTCTGACCTCCCATCAGGGGCCTCTGTGCTCTTAGAATTCTGGGAAATCAGAAATTAAGGCCCAGAATAATTGCTTTGCAAAACATACACGTGTTACCTCCACCCAACCAGTGGTCCCTTTGAGCCAGTCATTCAAAACGTGGATACTCTCTAGCCCCCCAAAATACCCCATTCAGTTGGGTCAAGGCACTGCTGCACCAGATGGAAGGAGGGCCCATGACTTAGAAAACAAGACTAGTGGTCTAGCCCTGCTTTGGCAGTGAATTGCCTGGGACTTTTAAATAATACTAGCAGCTGACATTTATTGGGCCTTACTGAGTGTCAGACCCTCCCCACACATTAATACTGCCAGCGACCCTGTGAAGGACAAAATCATTGTCCTCAATTTATAGGGGAGAGATGTAGACTCAGGGAGATTGAGAACTTGCCCACAGTCTGACTGTCAGTGAACAGGAGACTCAGGGTGTGCCCCACTCTTAACAGGTGCTCAGTATATACATTCGTGGAGGGAACGAATAAACAAAGGAATGAGTGGTGTTCTCTAGGGGATTTCAGCTGCTGCAGTTCCTAGAAAGCCCTACCACTCCCCAGCCGTCACCCTGCCCACACCATGTGCCCTCTGGACCACTGCAGACCACTCTGCTTAGTCTTCACTCTGGATGGTATCCCCTGAGTCAGGAAGCCAGGTCCTTCCTGCAAGTTCAACACCACTGGCCACAAGACTACATTCCAGGGAAAGGACATACAAGAGCAGAGGTAGTGGGAGCTCCAACAGGGAGAATAAGAGGGAGGAGAGTCCAGGTGGAGCCCTCTCTACCCCTCCCTCCCTCTGGGTGCCTGCCCTCTGCTGAGCCCACCTCCAAGTGGGTATGCCGTCTCCTGCCAGTGCATCTCAGCCAGGTGGTGTTGGTGACATTTCCCCCATTGAGTCAGCTTGCTATTCATGCCTTCTCCTTGAGTCGATGGAAGCCTCCCTCAGGAGGGAATGGCAGACCTGTGCCAGTGCCAGCTCCAGAGCAGCCCTAGTGACAGGTCTCTGGCTTCCGGTCCCACCGGCCAGCACTTGGGCTGCCTTCATCCATTTCACACACATTTCCTGAGCACTCTGTGGGCCAGCAGAGGGGCTCTGGGAGACAGGAAGAGACTGCACAGCATGGTCTCTAGGCACCATCTTTGCCGGTGCTTCCCCCTTGTCTAAATGGCCCTACCTTGTCTATCCAGGCAGCACCTGCTTGGTGGTCACTGCTGTTTCCTGAGAGGCTGGCCCTGCCCTCCACTGTGCACCAGTACTGTAGATGTTCCTTCAGGTCATATTTTCCCCTTATTTCCATTATGATTTATGGAACCATTTGTGACATTACTTCTTCTATATCGTCTGTCGCTTTTATCTCCAGCCCTTGATATGGTGGCCAGCACTATAGTAGGTACCCAAATAATATATGAAAAATGACTTAGGGAATGAATAAATGGAGATGCTTACAGAATAGCCCCCTGTCCCCTACCCCGACATGAAAACCTCTAAATTATTGGGAGCTAGATCTTTTAAGACAGAATGTAAAAACGTCTTTCCATTTTACACTTGATTAGATGTTTTCCTCACCTAGTATCACCCATCACCTCCCCTCTCCCAGGGGAGCACAAAGGGAGGTAAGAGGCCTGTAGCACAATGGAGAGGCCTCTGGGGGTTTTCACCCTGCCTCTGCCACAGACTAAATGTGCCTGTAGGTACATCTCTTCTCTCCACATCAGTTTCCCATCTGGAAAATGACTGTTTCTATGTGGGCTCTAAGCAGAGCCATATCTTTGACCACTCTTCACTGCAAAGGAGGCAGTGGAATGAGAAGGGAATGGCTTTCAGGTGGCAGCCAGCACATCTAACACACGTATCCTTCAATTGGCCCTTGGCAGATGCCACTTTTTTGTTGTTAATTTTCATCTCTTGGCCCTAGCCTTATCTTACCATCTAGATTGAGAGGCCCTGGAAGGCAGGAACCAGGCCTCATAGGCTTTGAAGTCTGAAGAGACCTTTCAGCAGGCTGAACCCAAATGTGCCACATCAGGAGATTGGTACTGATCAATGACTCTACCCGTTTCACTCAAGTCTTCCCTCCAGTCAAAATGGTCCCCAGGTTAAACATGAAGTGTCTGTCTCCCATTGGAAATGACTGGTTGTTCTTCCAGATAACAAATACACATTTTAAAAAATGAAACAAAACATATAAAGAAGAAAGTTTTAAAAAAATCACTGAATGCCACCACCCAAAAGTGATTATTAATACATCTTGTTATACATCCTCACATAACATCTCTCTCTCCTTCCTTCTCCCTCCACACCACACCCTACCTCCTACTGCCACCCACAAACAGTGTTATGAAAACAGCTGCACAGGACACACACTGTAACCAGCATTTTCACTTTACAGTCTAGCCCAGATCTTGGTCTCATAGGTTCTGTGGAGCCCCAAATTCCTGGCATGTGACTCTCTCACTCACTGGCATCTGACGGTTGTTTGATTAAAACTATGTCATGTGAGGCCAGGCAGGTCCGTCCTCACCTCCAGTGGGGAGGCAGATGACTCCAGGGGTCATGTCTCATCGTTGACGAGGTCTCCCTGATGGCTGGAAACCACTGGTGCTGGGCATGGAAGTGAAGCACTGGGCCCTGACCCTAACCTGGGCAGCCATAGCGCAGCTCTCCCTCGGTGTTCAGAAACACATTTCATGACAGTTTCAAATCAGGAAAACCACCTTTTCATCCCACAGTCACTCCCAGGGTGTTCATTTGGTAAATGGTAATGGGCAGATTCTCTGCTTTGGTCCAGAGAAGCACCCTCTCCTGCCCTTCTTCTTTACTCCACTGTGGCTTGTTAATCCTTGCTGCTGCTGCTTCTCCTCCCCCTCCTCTTCCTCCTTCTCCTCTCCCTCCTCCTATTCCCACTCCTCCTCCTCCTCCTCCTCCTCCTCCTGCTCCTCCTGGCAAGCAGTAGTCCTCCCAGCATTCCCTCCCCATGGGCCCACTTCACATCCTCTTCCTCAAGAGGACAGACACAGAACACCTGACTGACTGCACGTCCTCCCCCATCCCTCGTACCAAATATGGCAACATTAATAATAATAGCTAACACTGATTGACTTCCGATTGTGCTGGGCACTCTACATGGATTCATTCTTTTGATCCTAACTATGAACCAGCTCTGTTACCATGCCCATCTCCCAGGAACAGATGTGGAAACAGAAGCACCCAGTCTCAGAGCTAGAGAGTCTGGCTCTAGAAGTTCCTGCTTCCTGTGGGTCATTAAAGGGGTTGTGATGGAGGAGGAGCAGCAGTCCCAGGGCAGGGGCCAGTGCGCTGATAAAGGGAGCAGACGAGTGGCATTTAATCTAGCTGGAGATGGAGTGAAAAACCATGTGTCCCAGCAGCCTAGGGCCTGTGAGTTTGTGAACCTCCAGAAGTTGAGGGTGGAATCTGTGTGTGTACATTTGTCACACTCTCCGAGGAGTCTATGATTCAGAGAAGGAGAATGGTTGCTGGGCCAGATGAGCCTCCAAGGTCCCTTCCAGCTCCCAAGCCTGTGGTTCTGTGACCATATAAGGCCAATGTGGCTGGGGAGTCTCACTGCAGCTAAGTGCAGTCCTACACTGCAAGGGGAAAACAGAGAGCAAAGGGAGCCCAAGTCCAGGCCTACTGCAGGGTCCCTAAGGCAGCAGAGAGAGGAGTGGAGGTGCGGGGAGAACCAGGGTTTCCCCTTGGTTGCCTCTTCCCAGAAAGCTCAGACCTGCGCAGGCGGGCTTGGTTGCCACCCTCCATCTCTCCCCATATCCACATGAGATCTCCTCTCAGCAGCGTTGCCAGGTTTCCAGAGTCCAGCTGGAGGTTTCTGTCCAAAGTCAAACACTCAGGGCTGCACAGTCAGCCTTTGGCTGTTCAGACCTCCTATTCTTCATGGTGCTTCTGGTTTGGTGGCCTGAAACACCCCCTCAGAGTCCCTGAGTTTTGGGTGGGCATGAATGCAGAATCTAGCTTGGTCTCCCTTTGATGTCCTGGCTTTGCAGTCATAAGAAATCTAGTAGGTCCCCACCCTGACACACACACACACACACACACACACACACACACACCCCACATGGACACACACTTGTCTGCTTCCTTTAGTGAGTGCTTTGGAGAGGGACGGGTTTGGTGCATCTGTGTACTCCTGGCTCGTGTAGTTATGTCCCATTTTATCTGAGCACTATCTGGAGCTCAACCCTATGCCAGGAAATAATGGGAGGAGACAGCAGAGATGGGTGCTTTAATTTTAAAAATTAAAAATTAGTAAACAAGTCTTCTGGGAGATGATCTCTGATTATTGTTATCAAGTTACAAAACATGTTTTAGTCATGTCTCTATTGGTTCCAGGTGGCAGAAACCCAAATCAAATTGGCTTATGCAAAATTGAGAGGGAATTATTTGGCTCATATCACTCAAAACTGTAGGGTGGGCTTCAGGCATGGTTTGGGGCTCAACTGATGTTTCTGAGACTTGATTCTGCACTCTTCTCGCTCAGCTACATAGATGAACAGCCCACCTGGGGCTGCTGCAATGTGAGATGCCATTAACTGTTGCTAAGGTGTCTCTTGGAGCCTTGTTCCTGATTTCCAAATTCTGGCCTTGTCATCTCCACAACTGACACCTGGGCTGTCACATGAGACTGAACTCCCCAGGGCTGCATCTCCAACCCCAACCCAGAGGCCTCCCCTCCTTGCCAGAACATTTCCAGCAGATACAACAGGGCGAGTTCTGATCCTTGTTTTGTGGGTGAAATCTCTGGATTCTCCTGAATATACATATTCAGGGCAGAAGGAGCAGGCCTGCCTCTCAGCATCAGCCATTACCTGCTGTATGTCAAGTTAGTGGCCTAACCTATCTGAGCCTCAGTTTCCTCATCTGTAAAGAGAAGATAATTTATCTCCTAGGATTGTTTTGAAAGTTAAATGAAATGATACATGTAAAGCACTTAGCACAGAGGGTAAACCCTCAAACATGAGCTGCAATTATCCTGCTTATTTTATACTGCAAATAAATTATATTTGCAGGATTTTAAGCTTCCTATTCAGGGTAGAATTTTATATCTTTATATATATAAAATTCCTTTAGAATGAAAATACTATTACCAATAGCTACCATTTGTTTTGTACCTCCTATATGATAGGCACTTTACATTTATTCCTCACAACTCTTTGCTTATGAGGAAACCAAGGCTCAGGAGATTAAATTGATTACCAGGGACATGCAGCTCATCCTGTCCAATGCCTAACCTCTAACCACTGCTCTACTCTGCCTTTCTAGAATGGTGTGGGGAAGTAGAAAATAAAGAGGGTCTTATTTGATACATTTAAGGATATTTGCCTCAACTCAATGCTAATGGAAAAAAAAAAAGAGGAATGTGGCATTAAAAAAATCTAGGGGAATGATTTAACATTTAAAAATTAAGTGTTTTTCTGAGTGGTGGGAATATGAGTAATATTTCTTGTTGTTCTGTATGGCCCGAGTTTTCTAGTCTTTGAGTACTTATTACACTGTAGTAGAAGGGGAGATAAAATTCTACCCTGAAACAGACACCTTATTTTTGATCTAATATAAGCCAGTTTTAACAAGTTATAGGGTTAATCATGATTTGAACAATTTCCCCCAAATTGCAACATTTTTACAAACTACAAATGAAGCTTCATCTTGGGACACCCCAGGCAACAGATTGAGACCTACCAGGAGGTATTTTCAGCCCATGAATTGAGGTGTGGTAGAAAGGACTGTGAACTTGGAGACCTGGATCCTGTTATTGGCCTAGGCTCTTACCTGCTGAGAGACATTGGGGCAATTACTTATTCTCTCTCAGCCTCAGTTTCCTCTTCTGTCAAATGGGTATGATAAAATCCCACCTTCCTGCCTGATCAAGAGTGTATAAAGATTAATGATATCAATAGGTGTGAAATAAGTTGCAGGAAGTCCCACAGCCAGCCAGAGGTCTAGAGAGCATTCCCAGGAGAGTGGTAGGGGCTGCTGGTCCCAGATGAAGCATGAGAAACTCAGTGCACTGGCTTCTGGGGAAGCATATCGTGTCATGGGGACCAGCAAATCCTGCTTGCACCACTCAGGTCACCCAGAGAGTCCAAACCCTCTTAGGGGAATGTAGGTAACAGTTGCCTTCTTTCCTGTTTTTTAGTATTTATACTGGAGTTTACAATGTGTATCTTATTACACTTTACTTTCAAGTAATATTATGTTAATACTACTTTTTTCATATATAGGAATCTTTCTACAGTATAGAGTATACTTTCATTTTATCCTTTCCATCCTTTGTGCTGTTGTTGAACTTTTACTTCTATGTATGTTATAAACATCGTAATACATTTTTCAGCTTCTTCCCTCTCTTTGTTGCAATTTAGTTTCTATTGCCATGTTTTCAAGTTCACTCATCTTCTGTGTCTAATCTGCTGTTAATCCCATCCAGTCTAATTTTTATTTTAGATATTATAAGCATTAGATATTTACTTTTGTTCTTTTTTACGTCTTCCATTTCTCTCCTCTTTATATTCATAATTTCCTTCAATTTCTTGGAAATATTTAACATAGATATTTTAAAATTCTTATTGTTAATTCCATGATCTCTGTCACTTCTGGGTCTGCTTCTGTTGACTGTATTTTCTCCTAGTTATGGGTCTTGCTTTTCTGCTTCTTTGCATATTCAGGAATTTTTTGCATGTGATATTGATATTATGAATATTATATTGTTGAATGTCTAAATTTTGTTTTCCTCATTGAAAGACTATTGGACTTTATTCTCCAGGTAGTTAAATTACTTGTAGATCCGCTTGATTTTTTTTTTTTTTTAAACTTTGTTTTTAAGCTTCATGAGGGCAGGTCTAAAGCAGCCTTTACTCTGGAGCTAGTTCAGCCGTGTTGCTATGGCATGAGCCTTCTGGGGTCTCTGCTGAGTGCCGCAGGAGTTCAACAAGGACTCTTCACTCTGGCTGTTTGGAACTTGAATATCTCTCAGCCTTGAATGAGCTCTGGGAAGTGTTCAACTTACAAGCTCCCTGATGCTTTTTCTTTCTTTAGTAATTGTTTCTTGGCCAGCTGTGGAATCTCACCCTATCCAGCCACAGACTCCAGGGTACCCCTGTGTACTCTCTGAGGCATCTGAAGCACTTTCTCTTTGCAGTTTTCTCCCCTCTGGTACGCCGCCCTTTCAGCTACCTCAGCTTTCCTGAACTCACTTTTTGTCTTCAGGTCAGTGAAATGGCTGTGTTCTGCCTGGGTTCCCTCCTGCACTGTGGTCTAATAAACACCTAAAGGTGGACACCCAGGCCATCATAGGACTCCCCTCCTTGGTCTCCCTTCCCTCAGGGATCACAGTCGTGCACTGTCCACACAGTCCTGCACTGTCTATTCTCTAGTGTCTGAAAATGCTTGTTGCATATATTTTGTCTGGTTTTCTAGTTGTTTACAGTAAGAGCTGGCAATTCCCTTTGAGATCTCTCTGGGGTGGTGCACCAGTGGCCTGCACTGGTTATGTACGCCCTCAAGATACTTTTACAAAACTGGACTTAGGAATAATAAAAGTCAACAGAAAATTGGTAGGGTCATCCTGATCTGCTTTTTAGAAAAACTCAGGGTGAAGACCCACAAACCAGCACCAAGTGGAATTTTGCAACAGGAATCATTGTTGTCCATCAACTGATGACTGGATAAATAAAATGTGGTATATCCATACAATTGAATATTATTCAGTAATAAAAAGGAATGAGCTACTGATACATGCTACAACGTGAATGAGTCTTGAAAGCATTGTGCTAAGTCAAAGAAACTAGTCACCAAAGACCATACATTGTATGGTTTCATTTATATGAACTGTCCAGAATATATGAATTTATAGAGACAGAATGTAGATCAGTGGTTGCTTAGGGTAGGGGCAGGCCATGCAGAGTAACTGCTGATGGATACAAAATTTCTTTTGAGAAGATTGAAATATTCTAAAATTAGATTGTTGTGATGATTGACCAACCTTGTGAATATACTAAAAACCATTGAATTATATACTTTAAATAGGTGAGTACATCTTAATAAAACTGTTGTTTTTAAAAAAGAAGAATTTTTAGCCGTTTTCTCATGCATGAAGATAATGACGGAATGGGAAGGGGCCATGGTGTGGTAGAAAGGAAGTCTCAGTTATTATGTTGGTGCATGAACATGTCACACATAGTATTCTATCTGGGACTAAAAATGTGACCACAGAAGAGTTTATATAGGGACTAATGTAGGATGCTAATCTTAAAATTCATTTGCTCTTTCTGGATTACTTTAGTTATAAGAGAATTCTTGCAGTTTTGGTGTGAGCCCCTCCTTTTAGCTTCCTCTCCTGCCCAGATCCTTGTCAGCAGTGAGCACATGTTGACATGTTGCGTGCCACGTGGCCTCTGAAAGTTGTGACATCCCCTTTATGTCCTCTCTGTCCCTGTTCAGATCCACCAGAATGAGGGTGGTTTGTGGTTAAATCCTAGCCAGGGATGAAAAAGTAGGCAAACCCTTTTATTGACTTTTCTGCTGTCAAAGATAAAGATGGTTATTTATTCATCTTAAGTGAATCATTCTACCTTCATTAAAAGCTGTGAGTCAGCTGGGCGCAGTGGCTCACGCCTGTAATCCCAGCACTTCGGGAGGCCAAGTCAGGCGGATCACGAGGTCAAGAGTTTGAGATGAGCCTGGCCCACATAGTGAAACCCTGTTTCTACTAAAAATACAAAAAAAGTTAGCCAGGCATGGTGGCGGGCGCCTGTAATCCCAGCTACTTGGGAGGCTGAGGCAGGAGAATCCGCCTGAAGCAGGGAGGCAGAGGTTGCAGTGAACAGAGATTGCACCACTGCACTCCAGCCTAGGCGACAGTGTGAAACTCTGTCTCAAAAAAAAAAAAAAAAGCTGTTCAGTTTTCTGTGAAAGAAAAGTGCATCATCCATGTGCAGACGTCTTGCATGGATTTTCAACAATATGCCTCTGGTGTGCACCTAAGTTGAGATTCTGGTGTACAAGTAAGTTGAGACCCCGAACTTTGCTTAAAACACTCATAACTAACCTATATTGAGTGCTTAATGTGTGCCTTTCCTGTTCTAAGTGCTTTCAAGTATTATCCACACCTCATTGACTGATTTTTCTTTCATTATGTAGGGAATGTGAAAAGACTGCATTTCTTTTTTCCAAGCTTCTGTTTTTCAGTAATTTAGGTAGCTTTTTCCTTTAGATTTTATGACATTAATGTAGCAACTCAGAACTCAGCATCCCAGCTGGACCTGGCCCTCAGCCAGCCAGTGTTTCTCGTTCCTGTGCTCTCTGTGTTGATGAGAACAATGCGCTCATCAGGTGTGGTGTATGTGGTTTTTCTCTAGGATCATCCATGAAGATGGCTTCTCCGGCGAAGATGTGAAACAGTACAAGCCTGTTGTCTACAGCAACACCATCCAGTCCCTGGCAGCCATCGTCCGGGCCATGGACACGTTGGGCATCGAATATGGTGATAAGGAAAGAAAGGTAGGCTGCCGAACCCATAAGCACAGTGACAAGAGGGCCTGTCTGTGTTACCCAAATGCCTCCTCTTTACAGGACTGGGCTGCCTTAAATGAACAAGAAGAGACTCTGCTATGTATGAGAGATATGGTGGCACAGTCACCAACCTAAGCCATTTCACCCACCCCCCTGGCAAACCTCCCAGCAAACTCACCAACTTTGCAAGTTGCAAGGGCTGCAGAACTCCAGGATCTATTTTGCAGATGAGGAAGAGTTGGTTCTAATTGGGGTTCTAATTGAGACGGTTCTAATTGGGGCTGCCACAATGCTGTCTAAGTACCTGTCCTTGGGCAATTATCTTGAGCAAAAAAATATGTATATATTAAACAAAACAAGCCTTGCCCGGCCACCATCTTCCCTCCTTAGAAGAACTTCCCTTACCTTGGTGTGGAGTGGGGATAGCCATTTGAATTGACTGTGTTAATTTACACCAAGGGCTGTGTTTTCCACCTCCCCCAGATAAGTATGAGGACCTAACAGGGCTCTCCTTCCTGTAGGAAGTCAGTGTCCTAAGAACAGGGACTGTTTGGGGGTTACGTTTCCAGGCTTCTATTAAGTGGTGAATGGAATAAGTATATATAAAAGCCTCTAATTTGCATACATTTATATTAACTGTTAAGACTGAATTATATACAGCTACACTGGCAAGGCTAAATAAAAGGAGGGAGGGAGAGAGGGAGAGGAGAAAATAGCCTCAGAATTCTATCCAGAAGCAGCTCTTTGTCCCTGTTTGGGACTGAATCTCAGTGATCCTCCCTCTGGGACCTGGAGATTGGAGAAGCAGGCAGAGGGCAGGTAGAGCCTCTAAGCACCTGGGCTCTGCATCTGAGCCTCTGTATGGAGAGCATTCATCTCTGATTGCTGTGTGATTTGATTGTACATTATACACGTCCTGTCTTTGCTAAAACTCACCCCCTTCGCAGAGGAAAACTGTCCTGGTTGTCTTGGTGTCTGATAAATCATCTGTGACAGACAGCTTTAAATGTGAAATTTAATATGTTATGCACAAAATCCTAATTCCATGGGGCAGAGTCATCTGGCCCAGGCATTGGCTCCTCCAGGTACTGGGGAATTGGGTGCCTAAGGGTACGTCTGAGGCCAGCCTGGGATGGAGAAGCTGGGTACTAACAGGGACACCTGGGCTCATCTGCTGCTCCTCCTGGAGGCCAAGTTGGGAAGTTGATTCTGCAAAGGAAGCACTTCTCCCTGGAAGACCAGCTTTGGGTTTGGTCACAGAGCCAGGGCCTGTGGAAAGAGGGAATGCAGGAGTGGATGGGTACATTCACTGCAGGCTTATGATGTGTGAGGCTTTATGCTAGGTGCTGTGGATACAGGAATGAGAACAGCAGGGAATGCTGTCTGGTTTCAGAAAACACCTATTGAGATCATTAGAACTAACCCAGATGAATACAGTGCTTCATTCTTCTTAATAGCAATAGTAGGAATAAAAACAGCTACCATTTGTTGAGTGCCTACTGGCTGCCAGGCACATACTAAGCACGTTACACATACTGACTAATTTTATTTAACTCATTTTGTTACAGCCCAGAGCAGGGAGTGCCTCATCTTATCTTCAGTCATGGCACAAGCCACAGGCTTCTGGCCTCTCTGTCTCCCCTTGGCTAAGTGGGGAGGGGGAAGTGTGGTGCCTGAATCTCAGCCAGATAGCAGACACGGTGCAAAAGGCACACCCCTACACACACACACACACACACACACACACACACACACACACACGGCACTTGAGATCTTCCAGGAGCAAATGTATTCATCTCCCAGCCAGCTCTTTCTTCCTGAAAATCTCCTATGCTGATTATAACCCAAAAAAGTCAGTGTGGTTTTGGAATACTTTTCTCCTTCCATTTTGGAAAACATTAATTGTTCCCATGGGACTTTTTTTTTTTTTCCATTTTATTATCCTGAATAGAGAAATGATTGCTTGGGAATTGCTAGGACTATGATATGTTAAGGGCTGTACTGCAGGCCCCTGGGAAACGGGGACACTTCTCTGGCTATTTCTCCTCCGTGGGATTTCCCAGTCAAATGAGCCTTCGAGTAGGAAGGAGGGGAAGCCTCCAATGGAAGGAGAGACTGAGAGCTGAGTGGGACTCCCTGGAGGGTCCACTGGATGCAGTCAAGTCCAAGCCCAGTTCTGTTATGGAAGGTGGCATCATGGCCAGCACCTGGCCCGTCCCTAGGGCAACACAGCCTTGTCCGGTGTGAGCTTCCTGGTGGGCAAAGGCTTCCCTGGCACTCAGGCACCCCCTTCCTGTATTCTTACACCTGTGAGGAGCAGGATAGGAGTGAACCCAAAACCCAGGCCAGAGCAAGCCAGACAGCTGGAGAAGGCACTCCTGGGAGCAGGCTGGCATGGATTTGCAGCCTGTGGAGCAGGGCAGAAGAGAATGAAGGCTGGCTACCACTTCTCCCCTCTCATTGAGGAGACACACCAGGCCTGAAGGGGCTACAGAAGAGAGTGGCCACCACTTCTCCCCTCTCGATGAGGAGGCACACCAGTCCTGAAAGGGCTGTAGCACCTGCTGGTGTGGGGGCAGCTCAGAGTCAAGATCATTCCCTCTCCATGTTCTCATGGAGCTTCCTATCTACCAGTACAGGCAGCAGACAAGCCTGCAACTAGGTGACTGCATAATGTCAGATAATGCTAAGGGCTGCAAAGAAAAAAAATAAGGTGATATGAGAGCCTGATCTGGGGGTGGGAGGAGCAGCTACTTCAGAGTGGGAGGACGGGGGGACAGAAAGTGCCAGACAAGCACCCAGGCCCTGAGGGAGGAGTGAGCCTGGTGGAGAGGAATATAAAGCTCTGTTCAGCTGGAGCTACCTGCAGCAGGCAGCTACTGATGTCCAGATGCCCTGAGCCCAGGGTTGGGTCCCCACATTCTTCTGTCTCTTGGGTCCCCAGCCACTCCCCACCTAGGGGAATCTGCCATTTGGATGTTGGGGAAACCATCTCATGCAGCACGAGCCTAGATCCATGTTTTGGTCTCTAAAGAAGAGACCTCCTTTCCTTTAGTGTTTTATTCACCTCTGTCATGCACCACCACTCATCAGGTGTGTCTGGAGGAAGACAGATCCACTCCTAGCACCTGCTGGTGCCAGCCAACCTTGCATTCTCCACACAGAAAAGCACCTAAGAGCTTCCTTGCTGTACCTTAGTGTCAGCCCCTAGAACAGGTAGGACTTCCCCCAACAGCTGACTCACCACCTGTCCTGGCCCCCAGAGGAAGGAGGACTGGCAGGTTTCTCCCCCAGCATCTCTGGTATGGAGTCATTTGGGGCCCTGTGACTGTGCATGAGCCTAAACCTGAAAGAGCCTCTGCTCAGGGCAAACAGTGGGGACTTCCTTATATCCATCTATGGTTTCCATACCCCAGGCCTCAGCCTCAGACTACAGACCCCTCCCAGGGACCCCATGCACTCTCATGCCTCCAGGCCTTCCCTGGGGTGTGCTCTCTGCCTCTAATGCCCTCATCTTCTCCTCTTCCTCTCTTCCTTGTGGAACTGCCCGACTCAGTAAGGACCCGCTAAACTTCATCTTGTCCATGAAGCCTTCCCCTTTCCTTCTCTGAGGAAGAAACTCAGCTCAGTGCTTTCTCCATGAAGCTCTTATCTCACACACTGGCATGAAGATTAATTGTCTGTGCATCTTTCATAGAGCAGTGGGCCCTAAAGTATAATCAGAGTTCTTTGAGCAGCTAATGAAAGCCACGAGCCTTTCCTCCAGGTCAGGGGACACAAGCATACATCCAGGAAATTCTGCATGCGATTTCGGGGGGCCTGGCCCACCAATGGAGCCCAGCCTAAGAACCCCTTCATCATTTAAGGTTATCTGATCAAGGCCTATGTCATTTATCTTTGGGTCACCTCCTCATTCCAGCAGCCAACACGGTGCTGAGCACTTAGTAGGTCTTCAAAACCCATCCCTTTAATGGAATGACATTTTGAACTTTCCCAGTTTTCAGAGAAAAAAGGCAAAGTGCTTGTGACTTTATCACTATGTGAACGGCTGTTGATTTGAGTACCTACCATGTGTAGGCTTGGTGCTAAGCCCCATGTGACGATTCAAAGGCATGTGAGTTGGATCCTTTAAAGAGCTGGTCATCTTCCTGGGAAGATGGAGCTCACAGGCAGAGTGAGCACAGTCCTTGCACATAGTGGCCAGGAAGAGCTGCTTAGTAGGAGTGGAGCTGGAACTGTCCTTGAAGCACAGGTATAGTTTGACAGGTACAGGTGTAGGTCAGCAAAGGCCCTTGGAGCCAGGAAAGAACATAGTAGAAGCAGTGGTTGGTCATGAGGGAAAGAAGAGTTAATTGGTGGAGAGGCCAGTGGCCCAAACAGAGGACTGGCGTCTGAACAAGATGTGGGAAAGCTGGAAGGTCTAGTTGGCTCCAGATTTGGTAGGCCTTGGAAGGTAGGCCAAGGAGTTTGGGTTTTATCCTGTTAGCAATAGGCAGCCATGGAGACATTTTGAGCTGGGATGGGATGAAAGTGAGACTTTAGGAAATTATGATGATGGCATGTGCAGAGTGGATGGGGTGGGGAGGAGAGTATGGTGGGGGAAGACTAAAGATATGGGGGCAGGTGAAGAAGCTCCAGCAGCAGACCACAAATAAAGTGCAAGGGGCTAGGTGAGGGGTCAGAAAGGCAGCAGAGTGAGGCGTAGCAACAAAGAAAATACAGGGGCCTGGTGATTAATTGGCTGTTGGAAAAGGATGTAAGGATCAAGAAACTGAAACTCTGGTGTTACCAGCCTGGGTGGGTGGGCACAAGGTGGAACCTCAGCCAGAAAGCCAGGAAGCCGTGTGGGGTGGGACCACAGAGGGTGAGTCAGCTTCCAAACCTAAGGGGTTTCCAGGTGGGGGAGGTCTGCACATATCAAATGGATGGATTCAGAGAACTGAAGCCCTGGGAATTACTGACTCTAAGATAATGATTTTCCATTTTTATGTTTCAGAGCCTTTTTTAAACAATTTGCCCTGTTATTTAATAAATATTCCTTATTGATTAGTTAATCCTAACAACTACCCATGCACTGAGTGCTATTTTTGTCCTCATTTTATAAATTTAAAAAAATGAGGCATGGAGAGGCTATGTGACTTGCCCAGGGTCATGCAATACAAATCCTCTATGTATACAGTATAGACACTGAATCCTAATAAGCCTAGAATCTGTGTGGCCCAGGTCCAGAGCAGAGTTCCATTTAGATAGGCACAGTATGATCCAGCAAAACAAATCACTCAAAGAATCCCATCCTTTATCCTAAGTCTCTCTGAGAATATGAAAAGGGACCAGAGACAGCTCCCCCTGCTTTTCTCAGACATCCTCTCCTGCCTCCCATGTCTGTCCCACCCCACTCCTTTAAGGTTCTCCAGAGACCCTCTTCTCCACCCCAGCAAGCAAGTCTGGTCCTCTCTCCCCTTCTCTCTCTCCCGCCAAAGGGGTTCCCGCTCTGCCTCTCCCTCACTCCGCCCTTTTTCTTCATCTCCCTTTCCTCCTCCCCTTCTATCTCTCCCTTTCCTCCTCCCTTCTTCCCTTTCCCTCTGTCGTCCTCCCTCCTTCTCAGTCTCCTTTTCCTCCTCCCCTTCCATCTTTTTCTCCCTCCCTCCTCACCCCAGCTCATTATCATGTAAATTGTCTTCCCTTTCTGAGCCAAGTTCTCCTCCTCCTCTTTCCTCTAACCTTATCCCAGGGCCTACATCTGCATCACAAAAGCAGAAGGCCTGGTCTGGCTGAGCTGGCCTAAACTCTGACACTGGAAGAAAGGGTTGAGGAAACTGAACAATTACAGGATTAGAAGGTTCACTTGGACCAGAGTTGGGATGGGGAAAGTCTTTGAACAAGCCTTTGTTAATACAGTTCATCATACACACATGTGTATATATCAACGTATGTAAAATGTACATGTGTACATGTGTGTATCTTTGCCTAAGTAAAATATATTATAAACAAGTGGACTGGTAGCAGTCATGCCTTGAACTTACATGAGGCTTTATTCTGTTGAAAATACTCCAGTTTTCATTTTCTCACTATTTGTGCCTATGCCTGTTTCTCTCAACTATAAACTCCTTAAGGACAGAGTATAGATCCTGTTCCTCTAGCACAGTGCCTGACACAGGAAGTATTGGATACTAGATTTAAACCCCAATTCTACCACCAGCTATATGGCCCTGGGTAAATTATATCACCTCTCTGAGCCTCAGTGTTTTGGACTGTAAAATAATAATGATCCTGATACCTCCCTCATTCATATCTGCTGTTAAGAGTAAATGAGATAATGCCTGTAACGTGCATAGGATAGTGCCTGTCACATAGCAGCTTCTCAACATGTATTAGCAATTATTCTCATTATTTGTCCAAAATCATTATTATTGATAAAGTATTAATGAATTATACTCAAAGCAATGTAGTAAGGAATGGGCAAGGTTTTATCTGCACTTTTCAACTTAGAAACAGAAGTACAAGGTTCTTAATCGGCCACCCAAGATCGTGTTACCCAACCTGGGTCTGCTCAACCTGTGCCATAAAGCCAACACCAACACTGAAGTTTACAAGACAAAAGACTGCCTTTATCTGCAGGGGGTCAAGCTAGGAGAATCAGGTAGCTAGTGCTTAGCACCTCACTTCCTCGCTGGCCATACAAGCAAGGGCTTTTAAAGGCAAGGGTACATTTTAGGAAAGCAGAAGTTACAGGCAAAATCATAAACCTATACGTGGAGGTTACACAGTGGTTTGGCCCAAAAAGGCAGGATATCTTGTGTGGCGGGCTTTGAGATCATAGGTAGATCCAGAGGTTCTGTGATTTGCAGTTGGTTAAGGAGGGAGCCTTTGTCTAAAACCTTGGGGATAGCCGAAAGGAAAGTTAAGGTCTGGCCTGTAGGTGAGTCTCTCCAGGCACCTCAGGAAGAAATTTAGAACAAAGACTGGCGGCCAGCTTTCTGGCCTCAGTTCCCGTTCTTCTGAGGTCTATTTGACTGCAGTGGGCATTTTCCATCTGGTGGGGGTCCAGGTTTCTGAAAACAACTCAAGGACATATGTTAAGATGTTTTCTTTAGTTTCTATAGGGAAACAAATATCTTGTCGCTCTAATTTACTTGCGTGGCTATTATTTTAAGCTATTACAATCTCCTTGCTTCTCAAGTTGCTCATATACTTCTCAAGGCTAGCTAGATGCCTGGAATTTCTCTTGAAGAGGCTCAAGATTTTCCTCTGTTTCTATGCTTTTCCAGGGTATGGGGGGCAGCATGCCCCTAACAGTAGGAGGGGAGGGGCTGCTCTGTCTCAGTCATCAACCTAAGCAGGATGAAAGATGGGTGCCAGCTGGGATTGCTGCCCGTGCTCTTATTATTCCTCCAGGGGCCTTGACTGGAGCTGTATCCCCTAGAGATAATGGCAGCTCTTTGGGAGGCAGACTCAGATTTCACACTTCGTTTTCAGAATGTCATTGGATCTCCTCTGGTGAAAGAAATCTTGACATTTAAGTCACACAGTGGAGCTAAGGACACTATCTTTTTTAATAATCGTGGAAATATTATGGTGCCACCTCTACAGTGCAGTGCAGTTCACCTTGTGGTTTGCATGAATTTTGAATCAGTTAAAAACAAGGATGCTATCTGGCCTATGTCTCCCTGAATCTCCTAGGGCTTACAGAGACTTTAGTGGTAGTTGTTAGATCTGATGGGGGCTGGGGGATGTAATTGATGAAGGCTTCATACTCCCATAGCCCAAACAGGAGGCCAGGAAGAGGATATAAACATGCCCCATGCTGGGTGCGGAGGCTCTCCACCTACAGCAGCCCCAGAGCCTGTCTTGACCCTTTGCCAGCCAGATGAATAGAGCTTGAAACTGCTCCATTCAAGCCCATCTCATTTTGCTGCTCCACTTTGCAGGTGGAACATATGTTTCATCTGGCCTAAAGAGAAAAGAGACCTACCCAGGGGAATATGTGGCAGATCCAGGACTAGAGAGTTCAGCTTCCTGCATTACTGCCAGTCCTCTTTCCATCTCAGCAGGCTGCTTCCAGTCACCCAGCCAACTTGGAGACTCATTTTCTTTCGTTCAGTTGGTCATTCCACAAATACTTATCACTCAATTACTTATTACTTACAAATGCTTACTTCCTAGGGAAGGGCACAAGATGGCAGGGATGGGTACAAAAATGCAAAGATCAAGGGGCTCCCGGTCTTGTGCAGAGATGTCAACCCTAGAATGAGAAGGTAAACTCCTTGGTTTCCAGGGCTTCTCCCAGCTCTGAAATTCCAGCCCTGCTCCCTGATCCAAGGCTGGATTGGACCACAAGCTCTTAGTTTGAGGGAAGGCATCCGCTGTCTAAGCCCTGCCACAAGGAACCTGAGACCTGGCTGCTGGTACTTTGGCCCAGGGTGGCAGCATGAGTGACTTTTCCTGACCCTCGTCTAAAAGGAAGAACCAACTCAAAGGAACTGCAGTTTTCAGTATGGGAAAGGAAGAGTGACTAAAGTGTCAGATTTTTGAAATGTCTCTCAGCTTCTCCTCTCCCTTAGAGTCTTGGGTTTCCTTAGCTAAAAGCGGTGCCCTCCCCTGAACCCCTCCCAGCTGCCCCCCAAGCAGCGCACTCTACTTCATGGTTATCTTACCCCTGTGGTCATACAGCAGGTCTAGAAGGATAGGTCAGTCTTGTTCATCATGCCCAATGCTAGCAGGGTCAGTGAATCGAGTGCATGAGTGATTCCATTCATCCAACGGGTGTGTGCTTCTTCCAGGTCAAGTGCTGGCCTGGTACTAGGGATATACATGGCCTGAACAGATGTGTCCGGGAGGAAAGGATGAAAGATGCAGAATACGCTTCTTTCCATGTCGTCCTGATCCCTCCACAGCGTTTGCCAGGCGTGATTTCATTCATGCGTTCCCACAGTGGTGGCTCAGCCTGGAGAAGGCACTCAGCCTCCAGGGCTCCAGCACGTTGGCTTTTGCAGAGGCCCCAGCCAGCACCTAGCCTCCATCTGGCCTGGCCTGCCTTCTTTTCTGTGGCCTGCAGAGTGGAGTGGATGCTCAAGGCTGGGCTGCCATCAATCTCTACATGTTCATTGCCTGTGGAAAACGGCATGGAATTTTAAAAAGAAAATTTAAATGAAAGACTTCAACAAACAGTAAATGAAAACTGCAGGCGGTGATGCCTTGCACTTGTGTGCTCTCTTTCTCTCTCTCACACTCCACCCCCTACCGCCATCCCTAAGCCCGAATTACTCTGCTCTGAGGGTGGGAAAATGTTATAACCACATAAATAAATATTCCTCAGCATCAGGACTGAAGTGGCCCCCACTATTGGCCCTTCCCTTGGCTGTCCAGGAGCCCTCCCACCATTGCAGCCCCTCTTCTATACCCTACCCCCACCTGGCAGCTCCACAGGGGGAACTGAGAGCCTCCCCTCTGTGGTACTTGTTTCAAGTTGGCAAACCAGCTGCCAAGCAGGCCTCAGCCTTAGAAGCAGAGAGGGGCCTGCCTGGACAGCACCCTGTATTTTGAGACTCCTGGAATATTGAAAAATGAAGAATTCCAAAAACAACAAAATCGTGATGTATTTTAAATGCATCTGTTTAACAAATCAATACTTTGGGCCTACCACAAATGCAATGAAATATAATTGTGTATAATTGTGTTCCCTAAAAAATACTTACAGGATTTATAAAAATATTAATTGACCGTGCAGTGCTGGCCACGTGGTCCTGTAATGGGACACAGGTCAGAGCCCTGTGCTGAGCTTTCACTGTGAGGGGTCTCTCCCCGACTACTTCTGCTACTTCATTTGGTACAGGCCGCAGAATTGAGCCCTTTGTGGATGTATAGTCCCTTTCTGGCCAGCAGATATACCATGGAGGAGCCTGGGAAACCAGTAAGGTAGATTTTAGTTTGCTGAAGGAAGAAGCTCCAGGGACTGAGAAAGGGTTAGGTTTGAGCGAGCAGCACTACGTGGGGAAGGCTGTGAGTCACAGGTGGGTTGGGGACAGCCAACATGGTATCTGCCCCTGCCCTGCTGGGAGGCCCTGCTGTGTTTGTAGGGGAGTCACAGTACCACACATGTGAGATGGAGATGGCTTCCCTACGAACACCAGAGCCACTTTCCATCCTCCCCTATACACACCTGCACACACACTCATGTGCTTCTGCTTTACTCAGCTCCGTTCCCTTTTCTTTCTTTGCTGGGCAACCAACAGTGGTCTTGTGTCACTGCTGAAGACCCCACTCTGAGTAAGTTAGGATGCTTTGGTTGCAAGTGAAGGAAGATACAATCACATTGGCAAACTGGTTTATTTGAACAAAACAAAACACAAAACAGCTGCAGGCCCAGGGAGTCAGAAATTCAGACACACACCTGTGGGGAGTGCAGGCTTGATTGGCAGCTCAGGGCATGTCCCTGGCTTCCCCCACCTCTCCCCTCTGCCCCACTGTGTGGTTTTCACCCTCGACTCCACAGCAGCACTACTGCACCAAGCAGGAAAATGGCTGCAGCAGCTAAGTCATCACTCGTAACCTTATGTGCATCCTGGGACGCCACCAAGCACAACGTGCATCTGAGCAGCCACTAAGTCCTGCGAGTCTCTCTCTGTCTTATCTGTCTTTCTCTCTCTCTCTCTCTGTCTCTCTTATTGCCCCTCCTTGACCCAATCACCATGACCAAGGGTGCTGAGGGGTTCCTAGGATGAGAGTTAATTCCCCAGCAGAAAACCAGGAACTCCTGAAAAGAAAATAGAATAGGAGGAAATGGATGCTGGGGAGCCCACCAGCCATCCACAGATATCTCCTTGCCATCGGGGCTGCCAGCTGTGTTGCCCCATGCAGGAGATGACTCATGTCATAGGATGGAGGGCTGGCCAGGCTGAGTGCAGTGCAGCAGGACCATGAGATGGCCAAGCTTGGCTGCAAGCCAGCACTGCTGCTCCCATGGCAGCCTCTCCCCCGGGGTCCTGGGTGGCAGGACACATGGGTGCACAGCCCCCAGCCTACCACTCACCAGTGGTCTTGCCCTTCCACTGTGGCTGTGGCAGGGCACCAGGGAAGAGTGGGAGGTGAAAAGGGGAGATGGACCAGTGACAGGAGAGGCCTCCACTGGAAGTCAGGTCTCTTGGAGCCTGCCCCAGCCAGCAACAGCCTTAGAGCCAGTCTCTCTGCAGAGCTGGGAGGCACAACCCCAGAGGGCTGCCCAGGGAGGCAAGGCAGGCAGCAGGGGTCAGGGATGTGACTTTGAATCCTGGCCCTGCCCTCTGCCAGCCAGTTGACTTAGCAGTAGTCACCTGGTTCATTGACCCTCAGCTTCCTCATCTGAAAACTGGAGATCATAATAATACCTACTCACAGGGTTGTTGTGGCTAAAAGAAATGATGCATGTTAAGAGCTAAGCAAGGTGCCAGGCACTGAGTAAGTGCTCAATAAACAGCTACTGCCATCTCCCTCCTCTTGCCCACACCCAACTGCCTGCCTGTTAGTGAAGGGCCAGGGCAGAAGCCTGGGCATGACAGTTGTTTCCGAACCAGAGTGAAGGGTCAGTGTCAAGACCTATTAGCTACTACAGGTCAAAGAGTTGGCATCATCCCCTCCCAGAATCACCTATCCCTTTTTAATCCAGGGTGGAAGACGGTATGCCTCAGCGCCCTCTTGCTGGCTTTGCAGGAGTGGAGCTAAGGAGGGCTGCTTCTGACCTGGGGCCCAGCATGGCCTGAGACAGAAACCCAGAGAAATAGAGACAAGGAGAGAGCAGGAGAGATCACTGAGAGGGAGGATAGTGGCAGGCACTGTGTGACTGGGAAACATGGAGATGGCCCTACGTAGACAGTGCGCCAGTGCCCAGTGTTGGCAGCGCACTCAGCACTGCGCCTGCGCAGAGTGATTGCTCCTGAAATGGCTACTGCTCCGTTCCTTTTCATTAGGGCCACCTATGGCTCTGTGAATGTTATTCCATAGCCCCTCCAGCCAGATGTGTTTTCTTTCTCTCCTGGATGTCCTCAGCACCTGGCTTTCTTATTCATTCACTGGTTTATTTGAGAAATATGGACGTGGCCTTCTCTGTGCCGGCAGTGTGCTGACTGCTGGGTGCACCGTGGTGAACTAACGCAAGCAGGTGTGCTGCTGCCCAGAGCTCAGCTGGCGAGCAGGTGGACGGCCTCAGTGATTTCAGAGAGCAGAGTGTCCTGGCAGCGGGCCTGGCCAGGCCTGTGCTGAGGATGGGGCATCTGACAAAGAGCTGAAGAGACTGGCACTGGTGGGGCAAACAAGATGAGGAGGTGGGCAGAAGAACATTTCAGGTGGGCGAAACGGCCCATGCAGAGGCCCTGAGGCAGGGGAGTCCCATCCCAGCGTAAGAATCTGAGAGAAGGCCAATGTGGCTGGAACCCAGAGGTTGGTGGGGACAATGGCAGGAGATGAGGTGGAAGAAAGAGTCAGGGGACAGATCTTTCAGGTGAGAAGAGCGTCCAGGCCATGGAAGGAAGTTTGGCTTTGTTCCTGGCTCAGCAGGAAGCCATTGAAGGTTTTAAGCAAGGTGCAGACATGGCTTCTCTTAGGAGAGGCTTGTAGTGGCCATGGGGAGAAGGGAGAGATAGGCAGCAAGTATGGCAGCAGGGAGCGGGGCTGAGAGGGTCCTGCGGGCATCCAGGGGTGGTCCAGAGATAGTTGGGCCTTGCTCTGGGTCTCCGTCATCCATCCAACATGGAGCCCCTGTGGCATGGCACAGAGCATGCCAGACCCTGCAGCTGTCTGTTGAGTGGGCAGAGTGAGGTCCACCACCCGTAACCAATACAGATGGGCCCCCAGACCCAGAGCATAACAGCAGTCCTGGCCTGCCTGCACGGGGAGTCCAGGGAGGAACCACCTCCAGACTGTGTGCATCCAGAGAGCGGCCACCTCTCTCCCACAGCCCCTGACCACAGCCCTTTCTGGGTGTTCTGACCTCTGCTCCCTCCGCCCCCACTCCAGCATTAGTTTCCTCATCTGTACAATAGGGAAAAAGTATTTACGGTGGTAAAGTAACCCTGAATGGGGCACCCTTGCAATACATTGCGCTTCACCAAACACAGCATGAGTATGTCACTACCACTGGCACCCACAGACCCTTCCTGGCCCAGATGGTGAGCTCACATTATCCAGCACAAGGGCTAGCAGGCCAGAGCTCTCCTTTCTCCTCTGCCCGCCCCCCGCCAAACCCCAGCCAGCCTAGGAGGAGCTTATTGAGATGTGGACTGGGAGCATGCACGCCACCAGACTCCCCTCCCCCGGTATCTCTGGTTGAAGGTCCCAGGGCATGGTCCTGAAATAGCTCCCTGCTGAATTAGGTCCAGCTTTCCCAGCTCTGTGGGGGCCTCCCACTTCTTTCCCAGCTCTCTGTCTCCCTTTCTCCTTTCTGCTGCACTTACCATGGCAACCCCACTCCCTGCCTAGTGCCTAGACCAACTGGTTCTCCTGATGATTACCGGCCAAAAAGAGGAAGGGTAGCTCTCCAGGCCCAGGCTGGCTCCTTGGGCACAGTCCTGCAGGCGAGGGCACCTGCTGGGGACACAGTCCAGGCTGGGGCCTCATCACTGTGGTTGTGGACTTGAATGATTACGTCCTTGACTCCCAGATATTTCCCTCTCCAGGACCAAGTCTGAGAGTTCTACTCTGCAGCAAGAGGCCTGATGATAAGGTCACAGACTATTGTGTCTTCTCACAGAGAACTATAGTGCACAGTTTTGACGTGAAGCTCTGTGTGATGCAGCGAAGAGCACAGGCTTTGGCATCAGACAGGCCCACTGGCAAAAGCTGGCTCCCTGTTTTTTAGCTTTGTGACCTCAGGCAGGTTCCTTAATGATCCTAAACCTCAGTTTCTTTGTCTGTAAAATGGCAATAATACTGGTGTTTATTACTCAGGATACAGGCTCATCTGCTGTAACAAAGGCCCCCAAAATAACAGTGATGTGACTAAGACAGAAATGCGTTGCCTGAGCAGTCCAGATGTGACATAGAGTTGAGCGCTCTGCTACGTTGCTCTGTCATACATGGGGTCTCTGTGTCCACTGCAGGTCTAGGATGCCATTCCAGCCATCCCTTCTAGCCAGCAACAAAGGGCATAGAGGAAATGGAGGGCTGTCTTTTGCAGAAGGGTGACTGGATTGTAGAAGGTCTCCATGGTGTGGGCCAAGAGCTGTCTGAGTTGCCAAGCCGTGTTCCACAGGGATGATTGGAAGTCCACTCACTAGACCTGGTTATGGCATACCAGATTTACTTTTTATCCAAGGCCCAGTGAATCTCCCTAGCCCAGAACATCAGAATCTTAGTCCCATCTGCCCCTGGCCACAGAGGGGTGAACCTCCCTTCACAGGACAAGAATCGCTGCCATGCTTGGCAGCTCCTGGTGGACTGCACCGGGGCTGTGCAGCTTCCCAAGGAGCCTTTGCTGTGTCTAGCTCTCCCCTACCTCCCCAGGGAGGCTTCACCGACTGCCCTGTGTGACCCTTCATTGTGTGTCCCTGTCTCTTGTAGTCCGTGGCAGTCTTGTGGGAGTTTAACTGCCACAGACCGCTTTCTAGGTAAGCACTTTGCTGTGAACATGCAATTTTATGCTAGAAGAATCACTGATGCTCTTATAGCCCAGGATATGGTGGCCAAAGCTCTCTGTGAGTAAGTCTGGGAACATAGACCATATGTCATCTTGGGAAACCACAGCACACCTTATAGTATTGAAGGTACTCAGTAGAGTCCTATGGTAGGCGTGCCTGTTGACACGTATCTCACCCAGGGCTTCACAAGCCTTTTTTTGTTTTTGTTTTTGTTTGAGTAATCCTATTAAGTTATATAACCATTTTGTGGAACTTGTTGCTCTCACTCAGGTCCTTCCTTTCACAGAGGGGACACTGAGGCATAATGTGGGACTTTGCTGAGATCATCCCACCAGGGGACAGCAGAGCTGGGACGAGAACCAGGCCAGGGATTTTCCGACCTGTGTGCCTCTTGCCTGTCCCCACTGAAAGCAAGAATCACACTCCCAGTTCCCAGAAATGGCTCCAAGTCTGCCCTCCCTGCTCCAGGGTTCCTGTCCCGTGCACCCGCCAGCATCTGGGCCCCCAAGTTGTCAAAGGTCAGGGCTGCTGTCTTCTGCCTCTCCTGCTGCCACATTTGCCCCCACAGCATCCAGCCCTCTTGGTGGTGGGGGGGCAGATTAGCCTATCACTGAGAATGAAGCACTCAGGTTTGGGGCTGGAACCTCCTTTTTGTTTATTTAGAGCAGTTCAGGGTTGTCACTCTTGAGACTTTCACCCTCACTTGCACTCCACTTGCCTCCAGGAGTGATAGGAAAGGGCAGCACTGGCACGTCTGTGTGCCTGCACCATTGCAAGCACATTCCTCACATCGACCCATTTGATCCTCTTCTCTTGCACTCTTGAGGGCACTGTGTTTCTTGCCAGGATGCTGACTGATACATAGGGTCTGTCATTATTCTCATTCTACACTTGAGAAAATGAAGTTCAGGGAGGGGACTAGCCCAAAGTCACACCACTCGTAAGTGGTGGAGCTGAGCTCAAACCCAAGCAATCCAGCTCCAGAGTGTGCACTTTTAACCCAGGGATCCACAATCCCTAGGCCACAGACCAGTAGTGGTCCGTGGCCTGTTAGGAACTGGGCCACACAGCATGAGGTAAGCAGTGGGACAGTGAGCGAAGCTTCATCCGCATTTACAGCCACTCCCCATTGCTCACATTACTGCCTGAGCTCTGCCACAGCATTAGATTCTCATAGGAGGTGAACCCTATTGTGAACTGCACATTCAAGGGATCTAGGTTGTACGAATTTATGAGAATCTAATGCCTGTCACTGTCTCCCATCACCTCCAAATGGGACTGTCCAGTTGCAGGAAAACAAGCTCAGGGCTCCCACTGATTCTACATTATGGTGAGTTGTATAATTACTTCATTATGTATTAGAATGTAATAGTAATAGAAATAAAGTATACAATAAATGTAATAGGCTTGAATCATCCCTAAACCATCCCCCATTCCTGGTCTGTGGAAAAATTGTCTTCCTTGAAACTGGTCCCTGGTGCCAAAAAGGTTGAGGACTGCTGCTTTTAACCCACCCAACGAGGATGCAGGCCCACATCATCCACCTCGACTTTCCTACCAGGAAAATCACTGGGAGCCACAGCCTCGGACCAGACACTGAGCCGAGCATATAGTTGATAGCCCGTGAGGACTGAGAACTGGGAAGAGGGCAGCCTCAGCCAGCCATCAGAGTGACTCTGACATCAGCTGTGCCTGCAGCTGGCCGGCCATGCCATGGTCACATCTTGCTGGCATTCAAGGCTGAGGTGCCTCTGAACAACGGAGGCCTCATCTGCTCCAGTTGAGGCTGATTTTACTACCTTGGCTGGCTCCTGAGGTCTCACCAGCTACCAGGTTAGGAGGATGGAAAGTGTCCCCGTATGGGGCACACCAGGAAGTAAGACCAGAGCACATCCTTGGGCTCCTGGCTGTAGAAGTGCCCAAGCTATACAGGGAGAAGAGAATCAGGCCTGGCCTCTTAAAGGAGGCTGCCTTCTGGGAAAAAGTCAGGGGAGGTGGGAAAATGCAGCCTTCATAGCCCTGTGTCATAAGCCACCCAGCTCCAATAGCGAGAGTGGTTGGCATGGAGGCCGGTCTTCCCTCTGCGTGACTTTCTGGCCTCTGGAGAGTCAGGAGCTCAGGCAGCCTGGGGTCCCCCAGAACTCAGCAGCAGGGGTGAAGTACGGAAGGGTCTTCATCATGAACTGGAAGCATGCCAGGCCTTCGCTCAGAACACTGACCCCTCACAGAAAGATCAGACCCCAGGCCCTGTCCCAGCTGGCAGTGTGATATCAGGCGCATCCCTTACCCTACAGGATCTCCATTTCTTCATCCATTAGATCCGAGGAATGAGATCTAAGATCTCCCCTCCCCACCCCACTTCCTTTTTAGTTCTATAAATTCTAAAAAGTTCTATAAATTCCCCTGGCAGAACTTAATTGCTAAGTTTAGGTGATTGCCAAGCACAGAGTTCTTCCTTTGTATCCAAAAGAGAGACAGAGATAGGGAAAAACAACAACAACAACACCGAGTTTCAAAGGCAGGGCACCTGTATTCAGTTGAAGATTGACTTTCTCTTAAGGAGGGAATTGATGTGCCCACAGCTGCCAGGCTGTTAGCAGCAAAAGCAGCCCCCAGTGCAGGCCACTTGGGGCCCACTTGCCCCACAGCATCCAGCCTGCTGTGGGGGCAGATCGGCCTGTCACTGAGGATGAAGCACTCAAGTTTGGGGCTGGGACCTCTTTTTTGCCATCCATCAATTAGAGTGGCTCAGGGTTGTCACTCTAAGACAGGACTATAGCCCAGGGCAGGGGACTATAGAAATTGGCATCGTCCCCACACTGGTGTGAACTGGCACACATGAGCCACGGAGCCATCGGGGTGAAGCCACTAAATCAGGCAGAAAAACTGTCAAGTGTTAGCTCCGCTGCATCTGTGTCAAGGGTAACCGTGTCTCGGAGATGCAGGAGATGAGCAGCCCCATGGAAAGCTGTCAGTTGTAGTCTGATCAGTCCAGAAGGTTCCCGGTGTGCTGGGGAGAGGAAGGATGGATTTCAGCAGCAGCTTGCTAGATGGGGATGTGATGGCAGAGCATACGGTGCAGACTTGAGGAGGAGGTGTGGAGGCCAGGGAGGCCTTTGGGCACCTGGCTGATAGCACTGTTACAAACATTTTGCACACATTTCATTGATTGGCCCACTCCCAAACCCAGAGCACATAGGCATGTATCTCATGGTACCGTTGGGGTACCTGGAATCCACAGCAGTGGGAATGTCACTGCCCTGGTTCCCCAAACAGTTGCACCAGCCTCTCCAGCTCCCTACTGCCTCGCCTGCCTCCCACCCCATAATCTGTGCTCCACACAACAGCCAAAGTGAGCTTTTAAAAACGCATATCTAATCCCCAGCTTAAAAGCGCTCAGTGGCATCTTGGCTCTCAGGATAAAGCTGGCCTTATCTCCTGCAGCTCCTGCCACAGGCTCTGCTGCTGACTCTTTAAATGCCGCAACCTCCCAGCCTCCAGGCTTTTGAGTGAGTTATCTCCTCCACTGGGGCCATTCTCTACCACAGTTCCCCTCTGCTCCCCTCCCCCAGGCCTGGGTTCCACCTCCACCTCCCTTCTCCTGTAAGCCTTTCCTGACTCCCCAAATAGGCTGGGCCTCTTCTGCTGATTTTCAGACCCCTGGGAGCTACTTTTCAGGTTTTGTCACAGTTTGTAAACAGTTTGTGTGTGTGTGCTCACTTGAGTATTTGATCTATGTTTGTGCCCACCCCCCCCAACCCAACAAGACTGTAAGGGACAGGGGCATGACCTGTATGACTTCAGTTGGAGTCCATCTCCAGCACCCAGCACAGTGCCTGGCCCAGAATTGGTGGGTGCTCTATTAAAGTCTGCAGCTAGTCTGTGACAGAGCTGTTCTTGAACCCAGATGTTTGAGCACCTGGCCCATTGCTTTCTGTATGGCTCCTTGTAAAATCAGAGCAGGTAGTTAAAATCAGATCATGGAGACCTAGAATGAGTTTGGAACCTGAGTTCTAGAGCCCACTTGTTTATAGGCCCTCTTGCAGGCCTCAATTTTTTCAGCTGCTGAATTGAAACCACACCTCCTGCCCAAGCACTGTGCAGGAAGCAGCAGGGAGTAGGGGTCACACACGTGAGGCATGTGAGAGGGGCTGCCTCCTGAAAGCTGGCTCTGTGTATCCACTCCTGAAACCTGGCCCCTCTCCAGGCAGGGCACAGAGGCAAGCACCCAACCCTATACCCATCAGCATTCACTTCCCACCCCAAGCCCCTGGCAGCCACTAATCTGCTTTCTGTCTCTGTGGATTTGTCTATTCTGGACATTTTATATAAACGGAATCATACACTATGTACTTTTTTGCACCTTGCTTCTTTCACTTGGCGTGTTTTCAAGGTTTTTCTGTGTTGTAGCTGAATAACACTTCGTTGTATGGATATACCAGATTTCATTCATCCATTCATTATTTGATGGACCTTTAGCTTGTTTCCACCTTTTGGCTACTATGAATAATGCTGCTATGAACATTCATGTACACGTTTTTACAGCCTCATGTTTTCATTTCTCTTGTGTACGTAAGTAGGGGCAGAACTGATGGTTCATAACGTAGTTCCATGTTTAACTTTCTGAGAAACTGTCAAACTGTTTTCCAAAGTGGCTGCACCATCTTACATTCCCATTTTCCACATATGAGGGTTCCAGCGTCTCCCCGTTCTCACCAACACATGTTATTGTCCATCATTTTTATTGTAGCCATACTCATGGGTGTAATGGTAACTCATGGTGGTTTTAATTTGCGTTTCCCCAATGATTAATGATATTGAGCATCTTTTCATGTGCTTTTGGCCATTTGTATATTTTCTTCTGAGAAATGTCTATTTAGAACAAGCCTATCTTTAAATTTATTGTTAAGTTGTAAGAATCCATTATTCTGGATACAAGTCCTTTGTTAGATGTGCGAGTTGCAAATATTTTCTCCCCTTCTATGTGTTATCTTTCTAATTTTGTGACAGTACCCTTCGAGGTCTCACCTCATTCTGCCCTTGCCTCTTCTCCCTTGCCAGAGCCTCTCTCTCCTCCAGACCTACTCATCTGTCTCTGTTCTTTTATGCTACTGCAACAAAATACCTTAGAATGGGTAATTTAGAAACAACAGAAATGAATTGCTCACATTTCTGGAGGATGAGAAGTCCAACATTAAGATACCAGCAGATTTGGTGTCCGGTAAGGGTTTCTTCTCTGCTTCATAGACAGTGCCCTGTCACCGCATCCTCTCATGGCAGAAAGGGCAAACAGGTTCCCTCAGTCCCGTTTATAAGGGCACTGTCCCATTCAAGATGGCAATGATCTTATGACCTAATCACCTCCCAAAGGCCCCACCTCTTAATATCATTGCTTTGGAGATTAGGTTTTGAACATGGGAATTGTGGACGGACACAGATATTCTGACCATAGTACCATTGCCTGCCCTGCCTTCTGGACTTGCACTCTTTTGCTCTTTCTTGCTCCACATGCCCCACCAATGTTCCCCAGCAGGCTCTTGCCCAGCAGACAATCTGAACTGCACCTAGGCTGCAGTCATCCCTGAGTTTGGGGGATTCTGAGGCTGTGTGCTAAGTTGTTCCCACAGCAGGAGGAGCCCACCATTCACTGAGCGTCCCCTCTGTGCCTGTGTGCTGGATGCCTTGCAGGCATGGATATATCCCACTGCATCCCCAGAACAACCTCAAAAGATACTTTTTTTTTCTACCCTGTGGATAAAATGGAGCTGAATTTAAATTTGGAATTTTTTTTTTTAAAGACAAAGTCTAGCTTCATCACCTAGGCTGGAGTATGATACCATCATCTTGGCTCACTGCAACCTCTGCCTCCCAGGCTCAAACCATCCTCCCACCTCAGCCTCCTAAATAGCTGGGATTACAGGCACACATCACCAAACCCAGCTACTTTTTGTATTTTTTGTAGAGATAGGGTTACACCATGTTGGCCAGGCTGGTCTTGTACTTGCGAGCTCAAGTGATCCACGTGCCTCGGCCTCCCAAAGTGCTGGGATTACATTCATGAGCCACCGTGCCTGGCCAAATTTAGGATTTAAAATGGAGCTGTCCAGCATCTTATTACACAGCATGTTCATGGCTTATGAGCTGCAAGTTCACCCCTGCTCTCCTGTTTGATAATTGCCTACTCTGAAAAGGACCCAGTATTTGAAAATATTAGAGAAAGTGTTAATACCTCCCTAGGTATAAGCCCTAGTATGGTAGCAACAGAAGGTTCTTGACACTGTGGAAAATGCCCAACTCCACCTGCTGTAACCAGCAGCCCAGAAATCTCAAGGCCTCAACTCAGTGAAGGTTAATTCCTTGCTCCCACCACAGTCTAATGTGGAAGTGGTGGGGGTTGCCCTGTCCCATGTAGGCCCAAGCCACATCCCCTGTGGTCAGTGGTTTAACCTTAGCTGAGGGTCTTCTGCTGGACTCCTGGTATCAGGTCAGTGGACTGGCGTAGGTCACAAGGGAAGTTTTTGGGATCAGGCCAGAACTTGGTTCCTGGTCACACCTAACTGCAGGAAGTCTTGGAAATGCCAAGCTGTGACCTCAGGGAGATGAAATACATTTGTCAATAGGGAGCCAGTCTCTGCTGGCACAGTGCTCAGGTGTGAATTTTAGCCAAGCTGCTGCCAACTGAAAGCAGCACCTCTGCTAGGGTGACAGGTCCATTTTCTTGGCTCTGTTGGCTGCTTCCTGCTCCTCACTTGGGCCCAGCTGAGCAGTTAAACAGCTTCACTTCTCTGTGACATGACAGAGCACACCTGAAAATTCATGTCTTGGTGGCTGTGGTGGTGGCTTCTCACCCTGTCCCCTATTCCAGCTCTAAAATGGATTGCCCTTCTGATATGAACATGCATGACAGCTCTGGAACACAGGTCCCATGTTCTGCATGCCAGACAGCGTGCCAGCAGCTTCTCCCGTGTCATGTCAGCGTTGCCCTGGTATGGCACATGTACTTTGGTGGAATATGAGATTAAATGGTACATGGATAAGCCTTTTATTTCTACTTTTGTAGTTGCATATCAATTTTAATATATATTTGAAAAAAGATCGCTAATATATCAAACCCATAATTTCATATCTATGACTGAAGATGAGACTCATTTCGGAGCAGTCCTGATATCAGGTTGGGGGAAGCAATGAATGAATGACTCAGTTTGGGAACATTGCGTGGGTGAAAAGGCTCAGGTGCCCAACCGCCTCACCGGACTTGCTAGTGTGTGACCTCTCTGCACCTTTCCCCCACTATAGCATGTTCCCACATGGACGTAGGCTATAGGAAGGTTGGCATGTCAAGTGATTAACGGCAGTACCTGGCACATACTTCGTGCTTAGTAGGTGGTAGATAGGTCCTAATGTTGTTAGGAAACACCAAAAACTGTGCCAACAGTGTTGTGACAGTTATTACTGCACTTTATAGTTGAGCTAAGAAAGGTTAAGTCGCTTGCCCAACTGGCAGCAGAGCCATGCACTGACCCCCAGTGTGCCTAACTCCTACTAAGGCCAGGCTCTGCGAGGGGAGTCCACCTGCAATCCTCGCTCTGGCACTAACTTAGAAAGACACTGCTGGCAGGCCACGTCGCTCTCTGGGCTTCAAGCTTCCCATAGGTGGGATGGGGGACCAGGTGAAAGCTTTCTGCAGGATAAGTCTCGCAGAATGTGGGGGCTGCTATCTTTGCTCCAACCACACCAGAAGCCTTTGCTTTAAAAAAAAAAAAAAAAAAAAAGGCCAGGTGCAGTGGCTTACACCTATAATCCCAGCACTTTGGGAGACCCAGGCAGGGAGATCATGAGGTCAGGAGTTCGAGACCAGCCTGAACAATATGGTGAAACCCTGTTTCTACTAAAAATACAAAAATTACCTGTGCATGGTGGCACGTGCCTGTATACCAGCTACTCAGGAGGCTGAGGCAGGAGAATCACTTGAACCTGGGAGGCAGAGGTTGCAGTGAGCCAAGATCGTGCCACTGCACTTCATGCTGGGCAACAGAGCGAGACTCGATCTCAAAAAAAAGTGGACTGGATGTGAGCTAGGTGTCTGCACACATTGTCCCTCCCAGATCCTCTGCCTGTCTCTGGATACTTGCTGTTGCCTCTCTCATCACACTTCTTTATGACCAAGCTTCCAACCTACCCCAAGTGTAAACCATCATTTGTTTGTCTGTTATTTGTTAATGGACATTTCACTGGTTTCCATTCTGGGACTCTTACGAATAATGCTGCTAGAACATTCATGTGCAAGATTTTGTGTGGACATATGTTTTCATTTCTTGTGGTAACTACCCAGGAATAGAATTGCTGGATCATGTTGGGAGGGTATGTTAACTGCGTAAGAAACTTCCAAACTACTTTCCCAAACGGTGGTACTGTTGAAAACTCCACGAGCAACGTATAAAGGTTCTGTTGTCCTGCACGCTCACTGACATTTGGATTGCCAGGCCTTTTCATTAGCTGTTCAAGTTTGTGCACAGTGGTATTTCACTGTGGTTTTAATCTGCCTTTCCAGCATGGGGAGCCCTTTGCTAGTTACTTCATTTTGGCTGTGAGAGGTCTTCATCTGCGGGTAAAGAAGTGGTAGACAGTTCTGGGTCCAAGTCCCGGCTCTGTGGCTCACAGATGGTCAGGCCCTTCTCCTCTGCTTTTCTGAGCCTTGTTTTTCTGGTGTGTATAATAAATCACCTACCTCCTTTTGCTGCTGAGAAGATTAAATGAGATGATGATCTCAGAGGCCTAGCACTTATCGAAGGCACACAAAGGCTGAGCTGTAACTGTCAGCACTCCTGTTGCTAAGGTGCGCTAGCACCCCAGGCCCAGCCCATGCAAAACCACGCTGCACAAAGCAGGCTTCCTCCCTTCCATCTTTATATTGAAAGCACCACCTTTCTCCCAGTTATTCAAGCAGAAACCCTGGACTCCTCTTTCCCCTTCATGTCCCACTTCCTGTTCCAGAATGGCTCTTGAATCAGCCGTTCCTCTCTCTGCCCAGGCCCCTGCCCCAGTGAGGCAGGCTTCCCTCTCCCCGGTGTTAGTAAGGTGCTCCTCACCAAGGTGGTCTCCCTGCCTCTGCCTCCCAGTCTTCCACCCTGCTTGTCACTGACACTGTTGTCAAAGGCTTCGTTTCTGAATCAGAAACCTGGGGCTCCTGCGTGGGTGTTTTGGGGGAGACCACTTTGCACAAGCAAGGCTCGGCTGTCACTGGCTTCTTCCTTGGTTATAAATAACAGGCTCTATTCTTAGCCAACCAGCAGTTAATTCTCCTTCTGTACCTTCTAGAGCTTCTATTAGGGACCTTGGCTGTCCTTACTGGAGACAGGCCATTCCTTGGCCTTTGACAAGACCCATTCCTTTGATACGTGATCAGAAAATTCAATTATAAAGCCAATTACTGATTTCCTGAGTTGTACAAGCGAGACAGGAAAGTTTGATTAAGTTTGAATTCCTGTTTGGCTGATTGCCAGCCAAAGCCAAATGGGCTTGTGGGAGATTTCTGTTGTTGCTGATTCTGTTCTTGTTTTGCGGCAGCGCTCTTGGGGTGGGGGCAGGCACACTGGTGTTGTGTTGTGGGTTTCTTTACCCCTCTTACTTGCTGAATGGCTATTCCCCTGTTGTGATGCATGAGATGTAAATCCCCCAAAGACCCGTTGCCAGAGCGATAGGCTGGAATTGAGCTTAGCTAAACAAAGTCCTTCAGCATTGAAGGGAGAAGCGTTTGTTTCCCATGTGGAGCTGAGTTATAGTAGTCCTCTACAAGGCTGCATTCAAGGACCCCTGTGTGAACAGCCATGCAGAGGGGGTCTCTGAGCTGCTGGAGGATCTTCAGCAGCGTGTCTGGGCTCTAACTGCCTCTAGCTCCTACCCAGAGGGACACGTAGATGCTGAAGCTGAGCAACAAGGCTGTTCAGGGTGCCTCTGCCCAGCTTGTCACCCTCACCCTAGAACCTGCAGGACTGGCCTTCAACCAGTGACAGCCTGCTGGGCTCCAGCTAGGGCCCAGCACAGGTGGAGATTGAAAAGCAGCCCTTTGTCTCTAGCCAAAGCACTTAACCAAACAAAGCCCATAATGGGAACAGGTTAGGGCTCCAGGTCAGAATCTGAGTTGGTTCTGGAAACCCAAATTTCTTCCCTAGTGATAAAATGAGGGAATCCCAGTTCTCTGGAAGCTGTAGCCATCCTACAACTCTTCCTACAAGGTATATTGTATTATCCAAGAGTGATGATGGGGCCCCACTGAAAAGTGTCTCCCCCATGCCCGAAATCTCCCAGTTAGAGCCCTTTGGGTGTTAAAGGTTTTTAGGTCTCTAAGAATCCTGGTTAAAGTACTAATACTCCTAGAAGGAGAAGCATCTACCAGTAGGGATTAGCCATCAGCTAACTGAGAAAACACCCCTTTGAGAGTAGGACACGGGATTCCCTGTACCCAGGGTGGGGTCAGATAAACTCCACCTGCCCCCTAGCTTGCTCTAGGCCAGACTCAAATGTGACCTCTTAAACCAGAAACATTCATATCTCTAACATTCATATCTGGTGTAATGGACCAGAGCTCACAGAGCACTCACGCCCTGCACTGTACCCTCATCATACAGCAAGCTCACGAGCTGGCACCATCTTGACCCCTAGTTGCAGACAAGTTGAAGCCAAGGCTCAGGCCAACCACCTTGCCCAGCATCACACAGCTGGGAGTAGAGATTTTGAACTCAGACCTGGGATTTCTAAATCCAAACCCAAGCCTGTTTCCTATGCACACAGCCACCTGCTGGGTGGATGCCATGGACACAGTGCACCTGTTTTGTCTAACTGGGGTGTGTGTGTGTGTTTACAAGATGGGAACTTTTTGTTAAGTTTGAATTTCGGTTCTTTTCTTCTTTTTAATGAAACAGTTATCGCTTCCTGGTGGAGTTGTGATTGGGAAATTCTGGGTTAGTCAGCTAGGCAGAATTGAAAAATAGCCAGGCAGTGCTAGATGGGGTGCTTTTTCCCCTCCTTAGAAATTCAGGTTTTGTCAAACTGGGGAGGAGGGAGTTGTGAAGTTGGAAAAATGTGCGCAGCTGGGCTGGGTCAGGGAGTGTGTATTCTCTTCTTTATGTAAAACTAGACAATTAAAAAAATAGTTATCGGGTGAGAGTGCTGGCTCAGGCCCATAATCCCAGCACTCTGGGAGGCAAAGATGGGCGGATCACTTGAGCCCAGGAGTTGGAGACCAGCCTGGGAAATATAGCAAGACCCTGTCTCTACAAAATAAAATTTAAAAATTAGCCAGGCATGGTGATGTGTGCCTGTGGTCCCAGCTACTTGGGAGGCTGAGGTGGGAAGATCACTTGAGTCCAGGAGGTCAAGGCTACAGTAAGCCATGTTCGTGACACTACACTCCAGCCAGGGCAACAGGGGGAGACCCTGTCTCAAAAAATTAAAATAAAATAGTTATCTTTGTGTAGGATGCTCTTCTGTATGTGCAGACGTGAGGCAGCCTGTGAAAGGTGGCAAGGAAACAGGTGAAGAGGAGCCGGTGCTGGGTCCCAGGCTTTGGCAAGAAGAGGATGGGAGCCCCAGATGTGGGTTAAGGGCTCTCGAACCAGCTGCTTGCATAGACCCCATTGTCCTCTCCCCTCCAGCTTGCACTTACTGATCAGTGACAGTGATGATAACAAGGGCAGTAACAACTACCCCCACATGTGGGGCATATATGCTGGGCTCTGAGACACTCTGTTATTTCTGGTGTTACCCCAACAGTCTTCATTTTAATAGGGATGCATTTATTTTAATATGAATCCAAAATGTAGCCCATCTAACTCATGACTGCCCAGATATTAGAATGGGGCCAAAGTAGGGGTTTAACTTTTTAAAACATAAGTTAATTAAATGAAACGTATCATGAACATAAGGATAGGGTATCATGTGGATTGGGCAGAAATGGTGAAAACAAGACAGAAAGGACTGATGTTTGGGAAGGCTTGCCTCATCCATGTGAGCTAGGTAAAACAATTAGCCGCATTTTACAGATCAGGAAACCAAGGCTCAGAAAGGTTGAGTAACTTGGCTCCCGTCACACAGCTGATAGAGATGGCAGAGCCAGCACCAAGACCCAGGCTTGCCTAACTCCAAAGGCAAGGCTCAGGGCTGCCATGCAGGTGAACATTCCTACCTTCACTCTCCAGATGAAGCCCCCAGCGCTGGGTTAGCTAGCCGTCCTGGGGCTGTCCAACCCTGAAGACAGAAGGCCTTTCTCCCTCCTTTCTGAAGCATGAACAGAAGCAGATCCCACTCAGGGGAGGTAGGGCCCTGGGGCCTGCTTCCTCCGATCTGCTGCATCTAATTCTCTCAAATAAAAGCCTTTTCAGAAAGGGCCTGGCATGAGGCTGCATGTGACTGGCAGGGCTGTGCCTGCCGAGGCTTCACTGTGCCTCCTCGCCCCTGCCCCGCCCCACCCAGCCCGAGGCAGCCTCCACCTTCCTTTCTTCCCTACTCTCTCCTAGCTCTTCCCTCCTTTCTTTCTTTTTTGTCTCTGAATCACTTTTTCCAATAAGTTGTTGGCTCTCTGTTAAATAATTATCTGAATGATTTCTAAAAGCCTCCTGATCACTGAAACCTCAGAGTTGGAAACACATTTATATTTATGTGGAACTGAGCTTTTAGAACATTATTAAATTTGCATGGGGAGCTAGCAGAGTAGCCACTTCCACACAATCCAGATGATGAGGAAACAGCATCTTTCAGCGGATGGAAATAGTTACACAAGCCACTCTGCCAGGCTTATTACTCTACTGGGGGAAATCAGCACAGTCTACCTGGGGGTCTGGAGGCAGCATTCACCCAGACAATCTGAGCAAATGCTGTGGCTTAGAAACCACTCAGATGCCTGTGTTTTATAATTGGCCAGCCTCCTAACCTGGGATTCTGGAGCTGCCACTTCAGAAATGAAAGGCAGATTGAGGGTGTGTGTGTGTTTATGCATGCATGCGTGTGTATGACTCTGTGTATCCGTGTCCAAGTGTAGCTGGATGTGTAGTTCCTGTGGGTAGTTTAGTGTGTGCATGTCTACATGCCTTCTCTCTCTAAGGAGAGAGGCTCTAGCTTTTTTTATGTCTCAAAAGGGCCACCTATAATCCTAAAATATTTGCGTTAATGGCCTACTATGTACCAGGCATGTAAGCTGCTAGCTGAGGCCTCTGAGCCAGATAATTCTCATAGAATTAGAGTTGAGAAAAGAGAAACAAACAGGAAAAGCTGTAGCGGTCAGGCGGTACAGAGAATTTAAGTAAATGGGTGGCTTCTTTCAGTCAAAGTGGTACCAGCTGGCCCCTGGCTGCAGCTCACCATGGCCAACTGTGTGACATAGTAACAGTTAACCTCCATTGACTGGTCACCATGCTCCAGGCACTGTCCTAAGTGGCTTGTATTCATTCCTTTAATCCTCACAGCACCCTGAGAAGTTGGAACTGTTTAAACAGATTAGAATGCTAAGGTTTTGTGAGGTCACACACAGAGCGAGTGACAGAGTCAAGACTGAATCTGGGGTTACTCACCTCCAAATGCTTCCCTGGTAAAATACTGGCCTCACCAGGCCTTATTTTTCTCATCTATAAAATGAGTTGATTCCTATTTGGCCTATCCCTGGCAAAAAACAAAATAGCAATATTTTTTAAAATATAAACTTTTACACAAATTGATCTGAAAATCGGCATCCTGGTCCCACTTGGCTCTGGTGCCCTTGATGGAGCTGAAGTCTGTCTGGGTGGTTCCTGAGTTTTCTTAGATTCCTTGAAGGCTGCCAGTTGAACCACCAATGGGTGGAGTTTTACTTAAGCCTCATTTTATAAATCAGACAGTTTTACTTGTCTCCCACTAACTTGTGAAAGTTCCAGCAAGCAAGTTTTAGTTCCAGAAGCCAGACACTTAACACTGCTGGCTCCCTGAGGTGGGCATTCTCACCAGCCTGGTCCCTGCTGAGCAGCCACAGGCCCATCCGCCAGCCCAGGGCAAGGCCTCGTTTCCTCAGACCCCTGAGAGCTCCAAAGTCAACCTGTGTGGCCGGGGTGAATACAGGCCAGCTGATGTGTATAGTGGATTCTGGCGAACAATAAAAATAACAGATAGCCATGGCAGTCAAGTAAACAGAGTTTGGGGTTACACTAACATTACAAATTGATGGGGTGGGTTTGACCTTTTTTTTGTTTCAAGCCCCGCTAAGAATACAAATGGACCGTGTATCACACCTCAGTCGAGACATGGAAGTGACTTGGATTTGCTTTTGAGGGTCAGAGAAGGGCCTTACAGAAGGGATGTGGAGGAGCCAGAAGCATGGACTTTGGGGGTCAGGAAGATCTAGACTCAAACCCCAGCTCTTCCATCTAGCTCTGTGCCCCAGACCCCCTTTCCCTCTGCCTTGCTCTCAGTGATTTCTTCAGGGCGTGAAGAGGCTGCAGGAAGGGCTTTCTCTGTTCACCCTGGAGGCACTTACCACAGAAGCTTGGAATTTTCCCATTATTTTTATGTATGTGCATGTGTGTGGAGGGAGATTGGGTTTTTTTAATTTTTTGGTTCGTTTGTTTGTTTTGTTTTGGTGAGTTCTTCTTTGCCAAATCCCTGACTTATGCTTGCTTTATTGTGCTTCTCTTCTGAGTGGAACACAGCTAAACCATTCTGCCTGGCGGAGTGGCTCAGTCAGCGTGCCAGATGTGGGTGATTAATAAGCCGTAGTGGCCGTCCTGTTGGGTTGTTAGTATTGTCACTGACTGTGCCGAGCACCTGACTGCACGGACTCGTTTAGAACTCAACTGCCTATGAGGTGCATGCTCCCACCACCCCCAATTTACAGGTGAAGATACTGAGACTCTAATAGGCCTGCCCCCAAATTATTGCTCACAGCATTGTCCCCTTGATGTGGAGGTGTGGGCAGAAAGTCCTGGGGCTCTGAGTGCCGCCACCCAGGGGTCCTGCCTGTGGGTCATCCAACAGCAGCCCCTCTGTCCAGTCTCACATTGATGTGAACAGTCTTCTCTGATCTGCAGCTCTCAATCTACTTCTGTCACCACTGTCACCCTCTCCCCACTTGTATACATGTTCAGTTCTCAGGGGCTCCAGAACCAGCCCAAGCAGACTGAGGTTCCCTGGGTTCTCAAATCTTGATAGCTCAAACCACTGGCCTCTCCCTGAAGGGTTTTGACACCCCCCACCATCCTCCTCCCTAGCCTCCAATTCCCAGCTAGCTCTACCTCCTTCCCAGGATCCACCAGCTAAGCCACCAGTGACCCTGGAACAGTGAGCTAGCCCCTCCTCTCTGTGCCTCCGTTTCCTAACTTGTATGATGAGGGAGCAGAGACAGCAGCAGTTCTATGGGCCCGTCCAGCTCAGACATTCTCCAAACCCCATCATCTCTCATCTGACAGCTGCAGCGGCCTCCTTGGAGTGCTCCTTGGGGACACTCTTCCAGGTCCCCCAGCCCCATCTGGCTGTACACAGCAGCCACATGAGCTTTTGAAACAATATTATTTCCCTCCCTGCCTTTAAAACCCTCCAAGACTTCCTACCATACGTGGAATAAAAGCCAAACTCCTTCCCATGGCCAACAGTGCCCTACACGACTGAGGGTCACACCCAGGCTGCCCCTCCTCAGAAGGCTCTTTGAACACAGCCAGCCCGCCAGCCCCTGGCTGCTAGGAGCTACGGCCGGGTTGCCGATACCATCACTATGTGTATTGATTCCTCACCCAACCGACATCCTTAACTTCATGTTCATGGCTTGCCTTGACATTTCTCTTTACTTATATGTTCCAAATTATTTAAAACTGCGGCTTTATAACTAATTGAACAAATAACAGAAAAACACTTTTTTTCTGTCTATAAATAATTCCACCTAAACTTTTCTGGGAGGATAAAATGCTATGACAAGCAACCGGCACACACCCAGCTCCTGCTGTCTCCTCCCCAGCCTAGACTCGAATTCGTTCAAACCATCTCCGGCCCTCTCCCCGGCCTGAAACGGGACCTCCACACTCAGCCGAGGTGGGGTCAGTGGAGAAGGGTCGCAGGGGTCCTGAACAGCTTTTGACTGCTTGTGCTGCCTGCCTGTGAACTGCTTCCCATGATTTCACCACTGCCTTTTGTATGCCCAGCTCTGTGCCCCATCCCATGCTGGGGCAGGGTGTGCCAGGGGAAGACATCACTCCTGCCCCAGAGGAATCACAGTCTTGTTTTCCAGATGGATACTTGGAGACCCAAGCAACCAAATGGTGTGATGCAGAGCTCAGGGTGGGGTCAGAGGAGAGCCCTGTGTGGAGGCTGGCAGGAAGCCTTCCCACAGCAAGACTCCCACCAGCGAGGCTTGACACACAAAACGGGTGACCAGCTGCCCAAGGAGTCATCTCTCTGTATTCCCTGCAAGGGAACAGCATTTTCTGTGTGGACAGACCCTGACGTGGCAGAAGGTGGGAAGCACCAGCACATGAGTTGGCATCTTGGGTGGGCAGCGACTTCACCCTCTGGAGCAGTAGCGCCCCTCGTGACTGTCAGACAGTTTGCAGACTTGCACGCTTGACAAAGCATCACAAAGTGTGATGGCTGACAGTGACCTCAGAGATGACCACATCTAAAGGGTGACAAGGATGTGTCTTGTGTGCTTGCTATCATTGACCCCCAGCTCTTGTCCCTGGCAGTTACTGTGTTTCAGTCACGGTGCTGAACCTGCCCTCAGAGTCCTCTCAGGATAGCTAGTACCCCTGGGAGCCACTACCGGTTGCTTGCAGTCAGCCCTCAAGTTGAAGCCAGTTTCCCACATCTGATCCACCCACTGTGGCGCCCTCATTTTATAGACACTGGCAAGGGAAAGGGCATTCGAAGGCCACAGCAGAACACCTATCTTGTACCCATGTTTTCTAACCCCCTATTTCATTGCTTTTGAGATCTTTCCCTGCCAAGACCTACCAAGTTCATTCACTCAGCAAATGTTTGCTAAGCACCTACTGCGTGCCCAGTACATCCTGGATACAAGAGGGAGCCTGGCATAGGAGCACAGTGTCCAGTGGAGAGAGCTGTAAACACAGAACACAGAGGCCAGTGGGAGCCACACTCACTGCCAGCCTCACTGGGGAGAGCAGAGACCCTGCCACCCTAGACTTCTGGGATCCCCCTGTGTCTGCTTTTCGTGATTCTCAGGGCTTTGCCCATGGTACTGGAGGGCTGTGTTCTCTTTACTCCTTCCTGCCATCCCAGGCAGGCAGATCACAGGTCCTTCTTCAAGCTGATGCTCTTAAAATATTGTTCATCATTTATTCAGTGGGTCCAGGAAGATTTGCTGTCTGTTAATGAAACTTGTTTCTTTATTGTTCAATAAGGGATATATTAGATGCGCTGGACCTAATATCACACTTTAACATTGTTAGGAGCTGGCTTTCATGTCCATTGTCCCTAACAAGAGAAGACTGGTGCCTCACAGTCCCTGAGAGGACAAGGGGCCCGTAATTACACAATTAGGCTCAAACATCAGTTTACAGCTTTTCTTTTTAATGTGGGCAAACTTCACTGTTTTGCCTAGTTCATGTTTTTTCTTCAGTTTTCATTCACAACATTCCAAACCAGATAACTCCTTAGGAGGAATGTTAGAGGGCTTGAAATTTACATAATAAACAAATGCCTCCACCCCAGAAGATAGCCCTGTACCATCCATGACTCAGTTTCAGAGTTTCACCAACCACCCACCTCAGCTGGCTGAACCTGATGTCCTGGCCCATGCCTACACGTGCAGTCTGCACAGGTGGGGTTGTGTTGATATTCAGCTGAATAGGTGGGTGACAAGGAAGGACACTGTCCATCTCCACTGGAGCACATCAGCACTCATTTCTCTAGCTCTGGAAGCATCCAGGACAGGTAGGGTTAGCTGGCACCTTATTCTGCTCCCCCTGTGACATTGCAGCTCCCTTCATGGCTGGTCTGCCCCACAGCCTGGCTCTCCTGCTGTTGAGGTAAGCAGAGACCTTGAGAACAAGCTCTGGGCCGTTTCTCCTCTGCTTCCTGATCCCACCTTCAGCTCACCCCACCAGACCTTGCAAGGACAAAGAGATGGTACCTGGTGCCCATCTCAATGTATAGCCTGGAGTCCGTTTATTCCACAAGCAGCATCTTGTAACTGAAGACAACAGTCAATGAAGCAGATGTGGGCCGTGCCCTCACAGAGCTTATAATTCCCCTAGGAAGAGAAATAGTCATCAAGGGAACAAACCTGTCTAATTTAGACATTGCATTAAGTGCTGTTAAAGAAAAGAAAAACAGGGTGAGAAAAACTTGCTTTAGATTCAGGGGTGGGGGCGGTCAGGGAAAGCCTTATCTTGGGAGTTAAAGTGAGACTAGAAGAATAAGAAGGAGCCAATCTTACAAAGACTCGAGTCCAGGAGGAGTCGCAAAGGAAATGAGGCTGGCGTGTGTGCAAAGCCTAGAAAGGGATGGGTGGAGGCAGGGGGTGAGGCTCAGGGAGGGGACGACCTTGACCCCACATGGCCTTGTAGATAGAGTGTGGAATGATGGAGAGAGAACTCCAACTCCGAACCCCAGAGGGAGCTCCGCCTTGGGGGCTGTTTCCCAGGGCTGCCATAACCAAGCATACTCATAGTTGTGAAGGCTGCCAGTCTGAGATCAGGGTGCTGGCAGGGTTGGTTTCTTCTGAGGCCTCTGCTCCTTGGTTGTTGATGGCTGTCTTCCCATGTCTTCACATGGCCTTCCCTCTGTGTGAGTCTGTGTCTCAGTCTCTATAAGGACACCAGTCCTGTTGGATTAGAGCCCACCTAATCATTTTAACAGAATCGCCCTTTTAAGACCGTGTCTCTAAACACGATCACATTCTGAGGTCCTGGGGGTTAGGACTTCAACCTGTGAGTTTCGGGGGAACACAGTTCAGCCCCTAACAGGGAGTTTCCCTGCCGTCCTCTGAGATGGGCTTGTGGATCAGCATATTTGGAATTCTGCAGTGGGCCGAGGAGCCCAGTCCCACCGCTCCCTGCTCCCTCTCTATTGAAAGGAATGATTCACAGGTGTTGAGGGGTGTCAAAGACAAATGGGCACCAAGCAGACTTTCTTACCGAAGCTTCATCAGAAGCCTTTCTAGCATGAGTTCGTGGTGTTAATGCAGAGTCCTAGAAAAACCTGGAATCTTCAGTGGCCCATACTCTAGGAAACCCCCTTCATCACTGAGGCAGAATTTGCAGAGTTTAGGCCGGGAAGTGAGTTGACTGCCTAGGGCACAGGAGAGCTGGCCAGCCTGCGCCAGCTCCTTCAGGGTTTCCTCCCAACCCCTAACAAAACCCCTTACTGGAGAGAGGCCCAGAAAGGACAGTGCTGAATTCAGTGGGGTGGACCTACCACCAGCCATCCCCTACACCCCTGAGATCAGTGTTTCTTGAGCCTCCAGGGCCAACCTGCTGAGGACCGAGGTGCTTGTATACCTGCAGACCAGCCTCCAGTCACTGCCTCCACCTTATGTTGAAGATAAAAATAACTACAAGACGGGAAATGTCCTAGAGAAACTACCTTGAAATTCAGAAAACATGAAGCCAGGCTTCATCTAATTAAGATGACATTTTAAAAACGGGGGAGTGGGGGGAGGCCTGCGTGGCATTTTAAATTGCACGCTGATTGTGCAGCCTCTCTAATTTTGATTCTGAGCAGATTCCAATTGGACCAGAAAACAAGACTTCAAAGGCACTGCCTACTGCTGGCCAGGCAAAGGGAGTGAAAAGGGCAGCGTGGGGCCTCGGGCACAATGTGGCCGGGAACTCTGGGCAAAGGCTGGGGGCTGCGGGGGCTGCAGCCCTTGGGAGCCTGCTGTGCCTCTGAGGAGATCAGTGGAGCCGCTCCTAGGAGGAAAGCTAATTGAGGTAGCGACTTCTCCTTGGAGAGTGTGCTCTGGTCTCCCCCAGCCTATCTGGGGGGCACTCACTGGACATAACTCTGGCCTGGTGGTCCCAACATGCCCCCACCCAAGTCTCCCCCTGAAGCTGCAGAAGCAGGCCTGGTTCTTATGCAAAGCGCCCAATGCCCTCTCTGGGAGGGGGCGTCTCCCTTCAGGGGACTTCTTCCTGCTAGCCTCAAAGATTCACCAGGTGGAGAAGTCCAGCTCCCTCCTTCCCAGAATCCCGGGAGGGGCAACCCCAGTCCCTTTCAGCTTGGAGAGCAGTGGATGGGCCTCCGAGTTGCTAGGGAGATATGGCAGCCAGCTGGCCTGGGAGATGGAGCCATCTGTCCCCAGAGGCTCCTGCATGTCCCTCCTTTTTGTGCACTGTAGCTTGTCTCACAAAGCCACGTTTGCTAAGCAGATTTTGTAGTTAGTGTTATTATTACTTATTCTACTGAAATTGATCTGGGCACATACACACACCCCACGATTTAAGTGCTCCACAGTCAAAGAGCCCATTCTCCAGAACCTGGGTTCTCACAGAATCCCTGGGAGGGGAGCATGGCATGAAGAACACTATTTACAGTTGAGGAAACTGAGTCACAGGAGTCAAATGACTACCCCAGATCCTCTGAGGCCACACCCTGGCACTTCCCACAAGTGTTGTGACCTTGCTGGAGTCACTGCTTCCCACTTGACATTTCCTGGTGGAGCCACTGTGGTGTCTGTCCCTTCTATCCCCTCTGGCCCCTGTCTCACTCTCTCAGCAGAGGTCTTTCCCTAGCTCCTCCATAGGAACGATGGTGAGATGAGTATGAGCTAACAGATGGAGGACTCGAAGGAGCTGGTGGGCAAGGGACCTTGGTTCTTCCATGTGGTCAGTGGGGAGCACGAAGGGTTCCATTGTGGCACCACTGAAAGACTCAGTGGTGGACTAGAGGGAGATAAGGAGATCAGTCTGGAGCCGCTGCCCTCATCCATGCAGGGAGGTAGGGTGCCCTTGGAGGGTAAGAAGGGACAGATTCACACCTTCCTGGGGGTAAATGACCTTGGGAATCAGTCAGCTGCAGGAAAGGAGGAAGAGAAGAGTGGAGCCAACTTTGGGGTCCCCAGCCTGTGTGATGGGAAGCACAGGAATGCCATTGGAAAGAGGCTGTGTGTCCCCAAAGAGTGGTGTGGGCTTTCCTGGGGCACACAAATGACCTGGCAGTTCATATAGACCAACATCTTTTGTTTTAATAGTTTATTATTTTAGTGTATATTAGAAAAATTAGCACGCAGACCTCTGGTTTTGTGGATATTGTGGCCTAGAATCAGCTGGTGTTTTTTTAAAATGAGTCCGATTCAATATCATTTTTTAAAAATATTGAGTCAGCAGTGGTGGTGACGTGCTGACAGGGCAGAAAGCTGGAGAATGAGGCAGGAAGGAATGCAGCGCCAGAGCCTCTGACGGGAAACCAGGAGGGGAGTCTAACTGGGACACATTGAGTTGAGTCTGAAAGGCCGGTGACCCAGAGGTTAGGTAGGGGTTACCCAGTTGTCCCCTGCACAGAGGAAAATCAGGCGGGATCTGGCTCGGGGAGAAGGTGGCTCGGGAAAGCAAAAAGGGGTTTGAGGACTGAGCCCTTGGAAACATTAGCACCTAAATATTGGGTAGAGGAACAGGGAACCACAGTGGAGACAGGAGGGCTCACAGCAGACTGAGGTGAACCGGCACCCATGGGACTGGGCGCCCAGAGAAGAAGAGAAGTGTGGGTGATAGAGACAGCACCAAGAGCCCTCGTGGAAGTGGAGAGGGAGGCAGCAAGACAGGAGCAGCAGCGGGAAGACAGTGACTTGAGGGGAGGCCGGCTCATGGGATGGGTTAGACTTGACCTGATGAAAAGCACCTTTTCATCATGTCAGCCCCCTCCCCACCTGCCTCACTCAAGCTCAAATGTTAGATGCTGTGGAGACAGGCAGGCAGGGCAGGGTCCCTGTTGCTCCTTCCCAGCTCCCTTCTACGAGGACAGTGGCCACTAGGAGACCAGAAGTTACCATGACAACAAAGCTCCTTCACAGAACAGGGCCCTGGGCCCCCGACAATTGTGTCTGGGATATTTGAGGTGATCTTCTCTCAAAAAAGATGAGGCCCCAAGTTGGCCTCTGGGGATGGGGAGATGGTAGGAGGAGGTAGGGACAGATTCATGTTACCAGCTCGCCCACCCCAGCCAAGGAAGGTGGGAATGCCCCTTCCCTTCCCATAGGATGCCACACACTCCTTGGGGAGCCCACCAGTGTGCTCATTCCACCTTGAAACCAAGACCAAGGAACCAAGAGTGGGGGCAAGAACAGAGAAGGGAGCAGGAGGTCTGCGGGCTTGGAAGCCTGGACTCAGTGGCATGACCAGATCCCATGCTGCCTGCCTGCAAGCACTGTACATTCCCAGCCAATCAGGGTTGTCCTCAGGCCTCACAGGACCAGAAGCCAAGGCCTTCTGCTAGGAGGAGGGTGAGGCCATGAAGAGGGAGGTAAAGTGAGCTGTTTCCAGTCCCACCGCCCAGGGGCCAGACCCAGACCCACTGCTCCTGTGTGTGCCACTCTGTTCCCTGAGAGCTGAGGAATGTGCGGTGGTGCCTGCTGTGCTGAGTGCTGGGGCAATGCTCCCCAGAGTGGGGAAGGGGTGTCAGTTTTAGCTGGCATGATGGATTAGCTTGTTGATTTTTATCTCAATATTTATTAATTCATTTTCATGGATATTAGAAAAAGATAAAAGCTAGCATATTAAATACATCCTTTTCCTAGACATTGTTGGTACTAAATTTCCTTTTGCTTGAAATAAGTATAAGTAGAAAGAGTCTAAAGAAAAATATTAGGTCAGATGCAGCAGCTCATACCTGTAATCACAGTGCTTTGGGAAGCCAAGGAAGGAGGATCACTTGAGCCCAAGAAGACCAGCCTGGGCAGCATAGCAAGACCCAATTTCTACCAAAAAAAAGAAAAGAAAAGAAAAAATCAGCAGGACATTGTGCTGTGCTCCTGTAGTCCTAAGTACTCACAGGAGGCTGAGGCAGGAGGAGTGCTTAAGCCTGGGGGGTTCAAGGTTGCAGTGAGCTATGATCTTGCCACTGTACTGCAGCCTGAGTAACAGAGCGAGACTCTGTCTTTAAAAAAAAAAAGAAAAGAAAAATGTTAAGTAAATTAAATTACAGGTCATATATAAACACAGCAGACATTTAACAGTCATTTATTGAGCACCTATTATGTGCCTGCAGTGTTCTGTGGATGCAGTGGTGAAAAAAATTATGGGAGTAACTGAGGCTTGGGAGATGCTGCTGTGGAGCATGACTTTTACCCTTTTTAGGGGGAATATTAGCACAACACAGATTCTTTGAGACTCCAGAAAACTCACCTGTGTTCTTTCACCAGCTTACAGTCTTACTGAGAGAGTACTCTATTGCCCACTGAAGCATTGGAAGAGGGACTGTACTCAGTAAACCACAATGTAGGGATAAGCAGAGGTCAGATGTCAAATAGGGAACAAAAGCCAGGAGAGGAAGGACAATAGCAGAATGTGTTAGTAAGGGTGCTTCTAGTTGCTGTAACAAATACACCCAAAATGTTTCACGGTTGAGATGCAATATTTTATTTCTTGCTCATCTACTAGTCTGGGGCAGGTGCTCTTGGTGGGTGGGTGGCTCTCCTCCACACAGTGACTCATGGACCAACACCTTCCATCTTATAGCACCACCACCCCTAAGATTTTGTCATCATCTGCATACAGGAGACATACTTACATCTTAAGAGCCTTGACCCAGAAGTGGTATGTGCTTCACATTCACATTTCATTGATTTCAACTCAGTTACATGGCAGGTTGTGGCCTACAGAAAAGTTTCCAACTAGCAGGCCACGAGAGGGCTGAAATCCAGTGCACCTTCCATTTTCTGAGCCTTACAACCTGGAGACAGGAACTCCCTTTTTTCTAACTCCAACAAGGGGGCTCTATGGGTTAGCTTCTATCTACCCTGGCCAGCATGCGAGGCTGGTAGGTGGAGATGGGGGAGAGAGGCATGGAAGGGGTAAGAGGAGAGACAGGGATGAAGGAAAGCAAGAAGTGCCTTGGAGGGGAGTGGAACCTGGGCCCAGGTGGCACTTGGTGGCCCTGTAGTTTCAGAAAGTGAGTGCCAACCTGAGCCGGTTCCCCCTTCCCCCACTGAGTTAGGAGCTGCAGTGCCAACCTCTCACCCAGTGAGCCCTGCCCAGCTCTTCCCCAGCAGAGGGCAGAGTTTACACCCTTCCCCACCCGAGCCTGACCCCATACCCAGAGTCACTCAGTGTCTGTCAGGGAAGATGAGGATGGCAGGGGCTAAGTAGGGAAGAGAGGCCATGCACCCTGATCCCAGACCTCAGAGAAAGCTATCGGGCTGATGGCGCCTTGGTTGGAGCAGGTCATCCACCTGGCCCTGCACTGAGCTGAGAACCTGTGGGGCACAGCCTCTCCCTCCTCCCTCCCTGCTGACATAGCCTGGCAGATGAGTCTCCGGAGGCTCAGCTCAGCCCCTGACCCCCTGTACCCCAGGGCCAGGCTCTGGGAGTCAGAAGAGCTGGCATCCAGCCCTGGCTCCACTGGCTGTCTACCTCCTCCTGCCCTTCCCAGCACAGCCCGCCGGGACTTCCCTGCCTGGCCCAGCTGCTGCACAGCCATGGGCGCCACTCTGCCTCACCTGTGTTTTGGTTGACAGGAGTATTTGTCACCCTTGTTTTTACACCTGTCACCATCCCACCTGCTGCATGTAAACAGTAGCAGCATCAACACAGTAATGCCGGATCCCCCAGGTAGGCACCAGCCAAGCCCTCTGGGAGCTGAGGAGTGCAGGTGATAGCAGCTGGAGAGGTCCCAGGGGCCAGCCTTCCTCAACCCTGCCCACAGGGAGACAGGGCTGCCAGGCTCTGGGCCAGCTCTGCCCCTGGCTTGCTGATGGCCCAGGACAAGGCCCCACCTCCTATTCCCAGGCCTCCATTTCCTCTTAGAAGATGAGGCCACTAAATCACAGGGAAGCAGGGCTGCGCAGGGGTGGCAATATGGGCTCAGCCTCAGTCAGGCAGCAGGTATTCAATCCTAGCTCTACCACCTGCTGGCTAAGGAACCATTGGCAAGTCTCGTAACCCATGTGATCTTTTATACTCAGCCTGCCTGAGTATAAAATGGGGGAAATGATTAATTCTTGTGATCATCAAATGGAGTAAGGCTCCTGGTAAGTGCTCACTAGGTACTGCCTGCTGTCTTGATCTCTTGGGGCCCCTCCTTGACACCAAGCCCCTGAGTGCATGCATGGGTTTCTGCCTATCTGAGCCCCAAGACTCACAGCAAACACTGTGGAGGCCACATTCTGGGCCTGCTGGGTCCCTCTGGGCTGGTTGGCTCAGCCAGCCCTGACCCCTGAACTCAGGGGTCCCTCCTCAACCCCAACCCTGACAACCCTCCTGCCACCACTGACCTTTGGCAAAGACTCATAATTCTGGATTTCCTACCTGAGGTGTTGGCTGTAGCCAAAAGCCCCACTCCCACCCATGAGAAGGCCTCCTGAGAATGCACTGCACCTCCACAGGTGGAGACCTCACCATCTGGCCCTGGCATGTGCTGCATGGAGCGGTCTGCCCAGGGCCTTCCAAGTGGGACACATGCCACTGCTCTGTGAGATGAGATGGCTCAGTGGGACAAGGCACACACATGTAATAGCGTGGGTTCACCAAGTCAGAGAGTGGTTCCTTCTCTCCCAGCTTGTCTGAGAACCTCAAAAAGAAAGTCTCAGGCTGGTGCTTGGACTGTGTAACATCTCTGAGTCTATCTCCTAGGGCAACAGAGAAAGAAGGGCCTCAGGCCCAGAGCCTTCAACAGGCAGGGGACCCAGAGAATTTAAAATACTATTCTGCTCTCACTGTAGTTATTCTTATGGGTATTTTCTATTTAAAATACTTTATACAGGTTCTTCACTTATCAGAGGGATATGATGTTTATAAGGTAAAAAGATGAGTCTAAGAAAAATAATAAGTTATTACTCATTAGCTGATGTAGGACTTTGGCAGAACTTATGAAGATATTAGGGTATGATGTTTGGGAAAGAATGATCTTGTCCAGCAGCCCTTAGACATTTTGCTTTATAGTCCTAAAAATTATCAAGGACCCCAGTAAGCGTTTTGTTTATGTAGATTATGTCTATCCATTTCTATTATATTAGAAATTAAAATTAAGAAAAATTTAAAGTATGTATTGATTTGAAAATAACTATAAGTCTATTACACATTAATATAAATAAAATTTTTATGAAAAAGTCCTCTATTTTTCGGAAATATTTTAGTAAGGAGAATGTCATTGTTTTACATTTTTGCAAATCTCTTTCATGGCCGGCATGATAGAAAATGGAATGTGCCATCTGCAGTGTGGAATGCAGCACATACACACCGTCGTCCTGTCTATCAATGTTGTGATGTGTTGTTTTGGTTGGAGAAAAATTCGGCCCCACGCAAACAGGGAAGAAGTACTTTACTAGCCTTTTCAGATCATTATTCTTTGAAACTCCCAGAACTTGGCAGATGGTAGTTTTTTAAAGGAGAGTTGCAACATGGAATCTGAAAGTATATCAATGACCCTTCTTTTTTCACTTTTTTTTTTTTTGTGAGACAGAATCTTGCTCTGTCACCCAGCCTGGAGTGCAGTGGTGCAATATTGGCTCTGCAGCCTCTTCCTCCTGGGTTCAAGCAGTTCTCCTGCCTCAACCTCCCGAGTAGCAGTAGCTCATACCTGGAATCCCAGCACTTTGGGAGGGCGAGGCAGGTGGATCCTGAGGTCAGGAGATAGAGGCCATCCTGGCTAACACGGTGAAACCCTGCCTACTAAAAATACAAAAAATTACCCAGGTGTGGTGGCACCCTTTTTTTTTTTGAGACAGGATGTTTCTGTCTCACCCAGGCTGGAATGCAGTGGCACGATGACAACTCATTCCAGCCTCGACCTCTGGGCTCAAGCAGTCCTTCCACCTCAGCTTCCCCAGTAGCTGGGACTACAGGTGTACAACAGTCCCAAGTGGCCACCACGCCTGGCTAATTTCTTTAAAGTTTTTTGTAGAGACGGGGTCTCACTGTGTTGCCCATGCTGGTCAGTGACCCTTTCGTGTTCTGTTACATTAAAATTCACTGGCGTACCTTGCACTTTGAATGGATCTCTTACCGTGAAAGATTTTTAACATCGTTTTAGTTATTTGGAAAACATTGGTTCATGAGTACACAGATCTTCTGAATGTTGACACATTTCAGCATGCAATATCAAAAACTCACATTTGTTAGTATTAACACTGATCTTATGAGAAAAGCTTTAGGTATTGGGAAGTTATCAAGTTTACAGTGGTAAACACAAGTCTTCCACAATTCTGGCTTTTCACTTGAAAGCCAGAATTTATAATTTTGGTAACAAACATGTCAGTGGTTTTTTTTGAAATCATAGGCTCACTGGTTCATTTCTGAGAGAATGTCTGCCAGAGACCCCAGTCTGAAATCCCATTGCTTGCCGCTCAGCCTTTCCCCGATACACCCTTATACCACCCTTAATGTTTAAGTGTGTTTTGTGCATACTTCCCATGTCATCCTCACACAGAATTCTAAAACGTGTACTCAAGAGTGGAGTTTTTTTTTTTAAGTCCTAATTTTTACTCCTTCACCACGGACGTTCTTCAGCCAACATTTGCTTTCCTGTGCATGCATGGTGGCGGAGAGTGCAGTGGCAGCTCTGCAGTCCGGTGCCAGCACCTGGCTTCTGGCTAAGGGGACCACAGTTATATCTGCTGCTGCTACTTTTGCACCATCCGTGCAAATGTTAACACTGTTACGAAGGCAGGTGACAGTTTTGTTATGAAAATATTTTTGATCTCATGGAACCCCCTGAAAGGAGCTCAGAGACCCCTCGGGGTCCCCTGACCACCCTTTGAGAGCCACTGATCTAGCCAATCCCATCTTTGTGCACTGGGAACACTGAGACCCCAAGAGGAGAAAAGACTTGCCCAGGGTCCCAAAGCCAGTCAGAGGCAGAGTGACCTAAAGCCCAAAGCTCTTGAGATCCTGGAAGCAACATGACCTGCACCTTTAACAAAACCAGTATCTGGCCACTGATGAACGGCATAGGAGCTGATGTCCCCGGTGAAGGGACGAGGAGGCAGCAGGGATGTCAGTGAACCAGCCTGGGGAGAGGCACCAGTTGGCCAACCCATCAACTTCAGGACTTGCTCGTCCCCACCCTGCACCTTGTGTGTAGCGCTGCAGCCTCCATCTTTTCTCTTCCATAACTGTGTTGCTGATGTCTCCCAGCCGAAGCAGCTGTAATTAAACTATTCACCATCATCACTTCATGTTCTGAAGAGATGAGGTTGGCCATTATCATTTTTCCTTCCCTTTGACTGAGCTCTGTGTGGGTAATTTCATTCTGCCCTTGTTCATTTCTTAGAAATTTCATCTACCCAATTTTAGTTCTTTTTTCCTATCTTAGAACATTGGGCTCAGGGGAAAGGAGGCAGAGGGCGAGGGCATCATGGATTTGGAAATTTCTGTCCCATTCACCTTAAAGCTCTTTTGGGACTGGGTAGTGGCTGCTTGGTGGTGCAGCTGTCCAGAGAGCCCCTATCCAGGAGAGATACCCAGGAGGTATAGAACAGGGGTCTGAACCCACTGAAGGGAGAGGGGCACCAAGAGAAAGAGGCACCAGAAAAGGCTGTCCCAGAGGGGCAGTGGTTAGAGGTATGGACAGACGGCGTCCTCACCCCTTTCGTGGTAGTCAGAAGCCTTGCTGACATAAAAGCACCCCTGCCCCAGGGGACCCAGGACAGTCTTCTGTTGCTAATGACAGTGAGCAGGGCCTCCATCCTGCCTTTCCTCTCCCCGCCGTGCCCTGCCAGGCCTCCACTGGCCCCTCTAGGCGCCCCATGCCCACACTACACAGATGCTGGCAGGACTGACAGCTCCCCTGCTCCCACAGGAAGAGGCCAGAAGCCCCGGCCACACAGAGAGCATGAATGTCCCAGGCCCCACACATGGAAGGTCTGGCATTTGCTAGGCCCTGTGGGGAAGCGTTTTTTCCCCATCAGGGCTGGGACCCTGGCCGCCCACCAGGGGCAGGGCACCCGCTCACAGGCATGACCAGCAGCCTGGCCTAGAGGCTGTCTGTGCACAAGCCCCTGAGCCATCTGTGTACCCACAGGGTTGCTGCCCTAAGTTTAACGTCCTAGGGCCACATGACCCCACTGTTGCCATCAGGCCCTGCTGATGGCTGCCAGGGCATCTGGTACCTCCAGGACCCACTGTTGCCCATCAAGGCCCTCAGTGTTGCCTGGGTCTCCCCTCACCTCTCTTTAATTCCCCTCTTCCAAGGAGCTGCCAGGAAAACCAGTGTCTCCCAGACACAGCCCCTCACACTACCATCCACACACCTGTTCCTCCTGAGGCCCAGATCCTGCCTCCTTGGGGTGGCCTGCCCACTCCCCAGCTGGCGCTGATGGGTCTGATGCCCCTGGTGAACTACAGGTATGGGCAGGGCAGGGTCCAGGCCCTACTGGCAGTTCTGTCCCCAGCACCCAACCCTAAGCTTCACACGGAGATGTCCTCCAATCTGAGGAAGGAACATTCCTAGGTCTAGCCCTGGCTCCTGCTTAACTGGGGCCAGGGCCAGGGGTGGGAAGCTGCACCAACTGCTGACAGGTGATTTCTGATTGAAAACTTTCAGGTGTGCAGAAACCAGTGCCAGAGCCTCAGAGGACTTGGGCCATAGTTGCTTTCCCACCTCCTGGCCCCTAGTTCTGGGAGAAACATAGTAAGCAGCTTCTCTTTAGGAAAAACCTGCTTCTCAGTCATTGGAAGATCCCTGAGTTCTGAGGCTGAAAAGGAAAGAAAGTTAGGATCAAAAAACCCAAGCCTTCTTCACCTCCACAGGAGGCAGCCTGGGCCTGGGCAGGGAAGGTTCTCAGAAGGGCTTAGGACAAATCCTGGTGCATCTGGGAGGTTTGAACTGCTTTCTGAACTCAAGTGGAGACCTCAGGAAAGCCTTCCTTAACACAGCCACAGACCCCTGATAAAGAGGGGACGATGGGACAGAGGTGGGGAAAGCCACAGGGGCTACTCTCCCTCCACCCCAATGTGTTCAAGGCACCAACTAGTGGGCTGGGGAGATTCCCTTTATGTCAAATGTGAAAGTCCTTAATGCCAAGACCCCACTCAGTGTCTGCCACCTAGCAGGTATAAAATGGATACATAGTAGATGGATGAATGGATGAGTGGATAAAGAAGAGGATGAATGGGTGGGAGGTGAGTTGGATCAAACGAGAGTGGATGAGTAACTGAGGGATAGACAGATGCCAGAAAAGTGTGGAGGGGAGGGGACGGTGGGTGGGGGGTGGAGGAGAAGTGAGTGGATGGATGAACTGGGGCAGCTGATGGGTATAAGATGTATGGATGGGTAGGTGCACATGGTTTGATAGGTAGGTATCCTGGGTAGGCGGTGCAGGATGTGTAGCTGGCTGGCTGGAGAAGGGATGATGGGTGGATTTGAAAGAAGAGAGTGGGAGGATCATCATCCTAACTGGAGAAGGAAGGCAAAATTAGAGACAGCACTGAATCCTTGGTTCTGCTACAGGATCCTTTTGGGAAACCAGGAAGGTTCCCTTCCCTAAAGCAATGGTGGGGGACCCACGAGGCCCCTCACCTCCTCGAGAGGCCCTGTGAGCTGACGACTTTCTGTAGGCACAGGTCTTGCTCAGCCTCCTAAGCCCAAGGGAGGAAAGAGCCCCAGCCGCCAAATGCCTGCAGCACCCCAGTTTTTGCCCCTACCAAAGACTCGTCACAAATGTCTAACGTGCCCCTGGGGTGGCAAGTTGGTACCACTTCCACTGAGAGTTACAGGCAGGGAGCCATCTGCCAGCCCAGGACCAGGAAAGCAGTCTCCCGCCCCGTGAGGCCATGCCCCCCACTGTTCTGAGGCCCAGCTGCTGAGAGGGAGGGGCGGGGTCTCTCTCCTATGCCGGAGAACATGACCATATTTCCTCAGATGTGCAGGCCTGGGTGGCAGGGCTAGTAACTAAGTAGCCAGAATTCTCTGCCTGATGGAATTGTAGTGGCTAGGCTGGGGTCTCTCTACCCCTTCCCCTTGAAGAGCAAGTTGGCAGCCCAAAGAAGGCAGGGGTGGCTGCTGGGCCTGGCCCTGCAATGACTGGTCTCAGGCTCGGTGGGTCCAGCTTGTACTCCCTCTCCCACTGGCCTGTGCACTCCTGCCGCCTGGTGGGTGCAGGGACAACTGCAGCACATGGGGCAGGGTGGGGCCAGATGGAGGCTTTTCCCTGCAACTGGAGGACTGGGTTTGTGTGTGTATCTGTGCGTGCGTGTGCATGTCTGCAGACTCACACTTCACTTAGCCTAAAAGATTAGAGATGGAGGAAAGCTCTGAATGATCCAAAGCAGCTCCTCAAATGGAAGGGGTTATTATTATAATTACTATGATTATTGTTATCAAGATTATCGTGCCTGCCTAGAAAGTCTTGTACAAAGCAGGCTTATTTGTGTCAGCTTGTTGTTTGTGTCTGAGGCATTCCATCTTTGCTTATAATAACTAACATTTTCAGGCTTCTTTCATGCTGCAGAGCTGTGTCACATCCTCAGCCCGTTTTATCTGCACAAACAGCCCTGTGCAGTTGGAAGCAGTGAGAGAACAGAGGCTCAAGAGGTTAAATATTCTGTTCAAGGTCACATGGCTAAAAAGATGCAGAAGCCAGGATTTGAACTTGGGTCATGCAATGAACATTGCCCAATCATATCCTTGGCACCTCATCCCTTGAGAGGGAAGAGGCCTTTTATTATGCTTTAGCTTCAAGCCTCTTTGCCACTCATATGTATTGCAAAGCTTACATTGCCATGAAGAGAAGGGAGGGGTTTTGAAGACTCAAGTGTTAAAAGTGCAGTTTGCCATCCCGGTTTCCCGTGAAGAGTGTACCTGTGCCTTTCCAAGTCCCTGCAGTATCTGGCATGTGAGTGGAGAATGTGGTCTTCTTTCCTTGTCGCTCAGATTCTCTTGGTCACCACCACCACTCCTGTTGTGTGGCACAGGACAGACAGGCATCTGCTACATCTCTGAGAAGTAGGGGAGGAGGTGCTATGGCAGGAGAAGTCAGTGCAGGTACCTAGTGGGTAGGACCTGGGTACCCAGGGGGCAGGGCCCTGACTGGGCTCTGGGAACCTATGCCCTTCTTTGGAGCATGGGTTCTATCTCCGGGGACCAGCTGGCTGACTGGAGAGAGCTTTCTGGAAGCAGCACCCCTCCCTGCTGATCACCATGGACAGTTATACTGATTGTCACCAAGGTGCTGCTTCCCCAGCACACTCGTGACCAGCCCCCAGCAGCACATGTGCTCGTGGCAGGCACCAGGCCGTGCCACAATGAGGGACCCCCTGTGTACTGCCAGTTCTGGAGCGTCACTATCCCCACCACTACCCGGGCACCCAGCTTCCCAGCAACAGCCCAAAGCAGCCTGCTTCTGGGGGGGCATCTGTACCAAGCTCCCCACCCCTCTCAATGCTGGACTGTCCCCTGGACCCTGTCTCCACCGGCCTCTTCCTCTCCCTGCCCACCCCTTTCTCCAGCTTCTCACAGGTGCAGTGCAAAGGTTTACATAGGGGATTCTCCAGAATCTTGAAGTTCCCCCAAAGTGCCTCACTCCGCCATGACAGCTTTGAGCCATTTATTTTGTCAACATGAAGAGTGAGATATCATTTAGTCAGAAAGATTGTACTGGTTACTATGAAAAAATATGTTCACGCTGGTTGCTGTGAAAAAATATGTCTTTAAATCATTGATGTGGAAGAGTCCTGTAGGTAACCTGAGAAATCACAACCTCTCCCAGCCTCCTGATCCTAAACCCATAAGAACGGCATCTCGCTCACTGTTAACATTCAGAAATACACAGTCCCAGCCATGCCCCAAAGAGCCCCATCCTCCTCCCATGCCCCCGATCATCATGAGGGTGGGCGGGTTGCTCTTCTCATCTCTATGTGGCCCCTGGCAACCCACAAGGTGGAGCCATGGATACTCGTCCACTGGTTGGGCACCAGCGCAGCCCACTCCTCAGGGCTGTCCCTGTGCTAAGTGCCCTCTGTTTGCTCACACAACAGCCTTGCAAAGAAAATGATGGTACTGTCATCCCCATTTTGCAGGTGAGGACACTGAGCCTCAGAAAGATTATACCCCTTGCTCAAGCTGGAAGCTAAAGCTGGATCTCAGGTCTGGGTAGCTCCTGACTTCGCAGTTTGAAGCCCCCAGAAAGCTGCATGGAGAAGAACTAAAAGTCCAAGGAGGAAGTGAGCATAGGAGGCTGGTGGAGGAGGCTCCTCAAAGGGTGTGGGGTGGCAGGAGAGTCAGATGTTGGATTCCATGGTGGATTCCAGCAGGTGCAGAATGACAAGGCGGGGGCATCCTGGGCACTTAAGGACTGCAAAACCCATCCCACCCACACCTACACATCTGAGGACACGCAGTCACGTTTTCCCTCACACACGCAACAGAGAGCCCCCTCCCTTCCTCTCTGTAGCTGGGCCTCAGAACTGTGGGGACAGTAGTGGGAAGAGGGGCCCACTCCTTCAGGCCTCAGGCAGACACACATGTCTGTCAACTCTTTACAGGACTGCCTGCTACTGACTCCCCCAGACTGCCTGTAGTGTGCAGCATGTGGCCACTGCTCACAACACCGCTAGTGCCATGCCAGTCCCATGGGAGAGAGAGGAGCCACCCATGCAGGAAACGCCACACGGCGTGTGGGCACGGTGCATGGGGTGTGGTCAGACAGTAAGAGAGGAGCAGACTCAGATGCTGGGAAAGCTAGGGGCGCTGCAGGAATGGGAGGGGACTTCCTAAAGGAGGTAGGCCCCACATTAGCCTTGGCAGGCCAGGGGGTATAATAGGACTATTTGGGGTACAAGTGCAAACATAAACCAAACAAACAACATATCCTCCACTGGAATTTTTTTAAGTCGGGGGATTGATTGAGTCAAATCATTAGAAAGCCCAGAGGTCTCTGTGGCTACAGGTGCAGCTAGATCCAGGGATTGACATGTTACCATGACTCAGGTGTCTCCCTCTCCGCTCTGCTTTCCTCAGCGATGGCTGCACACTTGGGGGTCCTCCCTTTGAGAGCCTCTCTTTCCTAATAGTTGCTACAAGTGTCCTGGGGCTGGCTGGAAGTGGAAACTGATTGTTAGTCTAATTTGACAAATAGGGATTCTTTGTGCACCTCAGACTGATCACAAGCCAGCGGGATGTGTTGGCCAATCCCAGCGCATGTGTCCACCCGTAGAATCGGGAGATTCACCTCAACGCAAACTACTCAGATTGGGTTGGAGAAGGGTGCTTCCTTTCTGGGAACTGGGGCTCTGCTGCCAGAAAACAAGAGAGAAAAGCCGCAGAGGCGGAGAGGGCAGCTGCCCAGCAGAACAGGACTGGGCAGAGAGGAGCGGGCAGGCCTTCACTGCCACCTGGAAGCAGTCACTGCTATCCCTCCTGCAGCACTGCCTGGGTGGGAGCACACCGTGAGTTTCCTATAGAAGTCAGCTCTAGCAGTCTGCCCTGTGTAAAACTCTCACAGTCCAGACCAGGTATGTTCATTCGTTCAGGCTACTGTAGCAGAATACCATATGCTCGGTGGGTTATAAACAACGGAAGTTTATTTCTCACAGTTCTGGAAGCCAGGAAGTTCAAGATCAAGGCACTGGCAGATCAGTGTCAGGTGGGGACTGCTTTCTCATCAACAGCCCCTTCTTGCTGTGTCCTCACCTGGTGGAAGGGGTGCACGTCTCTGGGGCCTCTCCTATAAGGGCACTGACCCCCTTCATGAGAACTCCACCTTTAAGACCTGATCACCTCCCAAAGGCCCCATCTCCTAATGCCAGCATCTTGGGGGTTAGGATTTAGGCAGAAGAATTTTGAGGGGACATAAACAATCAGACCACAGTACGTGGTGAGTCTGCCCTGAGGACATGCATGTGTTTTGTCATGTTTTCATATAGGCTGGGTGCCCAGGCACTCTCTGAGCAGCAAGAAACAGCAGTGCAGTGGGGCTGGTAGCAAAGAGAACAGTGCTAGAAAACACCCCCCCCCCCCGCCACACACACACACACACTCATGGGCCCAGGAGAAGCCTTGGATGGGAAGTTCAGGCTCAGTGTGAGCCCCATGCCCCAGGCCCCTAAAAGCAGGCAGACAAAGGGGCAGGGCCTCCCCTGGCTCTAGGAATTGCTTGTGAAGCCCGCCACCCTCCTTTGCACGGGCAAAGCCCCTCCTTTCCTTCAGGCCTGGCCCTTCTGTCTTAGGTGCATCTCCCTTCCCTCTGCTCAGGGGCTGAACTGGGTACGAGTGAGTTCTCAGCTCACGCCTCAGGCTGCCAGGCCTTGTCTGAGATGCAAGTCCAGGGCTGCTGGCTCTGGCACCATAGAGGAGGTTGCCTTTGAGTCCAGGCTCTCCTTACTGGCAGTGTGATCTCTAGCAAGCTGCCTCACCTAAGCAGGGTACCTACCTGCTGCAATCATTAGAGATACAAACTGACAAGAGTTAGAGGATAGATAGGATTGAGTGATAAACTAGGGCCAAGCCTGATATTAAAATGCCAGGGAAGCGTACATCCTGCAAACATGGCTGAGCACCAACTCCCTACCAAGCACTGTGCGAGGCCCCAGGTACCATGAGAAATCAGGAAACGATCCCTGCCCTGAGGACCAGACACATACAGCACCAGCTGTACCATGGTGTGCGCTGTGCACTGTGGGAGCAGGGAGGAGAGCTTCCCCGAGGAGGTGACATTTGAGATAGGGTGGGGCCAAGATCAGAGCACCTTGAGGTGGGATTACCTAGCTTATTTGGGGAATAGGAGTAAGGCTGTGTGGCTGGAGCCCTGTGAGGGGGAGAAACTTGGAGAATGTCAGGACAGAGAGGCAGCCAGGGGCTTTGTAAGCTCTAAGGAATCTGGAATGCAGGAATGATGGGCAGCTGTTGAAGAGTTATACCCATTAGGATTAAGTTTAACTAAATACCAGAGACTCTGGAAATAATGCCTTAAATAAGATAGAACTTGATTTTAAGTATTAAAAAACACACACTGAAAGTAGTATGAGGATGACTGCAGGTAGTGTGGAGTCTGGTCCTTGACCTAGGCTGTTTGTAGATCACTATTCCACTCTCCCTAGGGGTTGACCTTGTCTTCATGATCCCATTCAGCTGCTAGAGCTTCAGCCCTCACATCCAAGTTCCAGGAATTAGGAAGGAAGGAAGGAGAGTAAACGGGTGCCCCTTACCTTTAAAACAACCTTTCCTGGGGCCTTACTTCACCTCAGTTTACTTCTCATTATGCAGAATTTGTCACATGGTCACAACTAGCTGTAAGCAAAACAAAACAAAACAAAACAAAAAAAACGCCTTTTAGTTGGGTATATCAGTCTGCCCAACTAAAAATTTCTGTATTCTCTTTGTAAAGAAGGGGAGAATTGACATTAAGAGGAAACTAATGGTTTCCTGCTGTGTGGGGAACAGGCTGAAGAGAAGGACCCAGGCAGGGAACCCTTGGGAGGGAACCATGGAGGCCTGGACTCAGAAGTGGGGGAGGAGATGGGGAGGAGCGGACAGCTGAAAGCAGATTTGAAAGAAGAACCACAAGACACTGGGCCCGGGAAGGAGGCAGTGAAATCAAGCAGGCCTCCTGGTCTTTGAGTTTGAGCAGTTGAACCAATGGGGAAGACAGGAGAGAGTGGAAAGGGCGCGGGGCCAGGGAGTGTTGCTGCCAGCACAGGACCCCTCCCCATCCCGCACAGGAAGGCCTAGACCCCTGGGCTGTCTGCTAGAGAATCCCAGGAAATCATCTAGCCCAGCTGTCCCTAAGCTATAGAATGCATCCTACTGAAGTGGGACCCATTAAATTCCAGTCCATGCATGGAAGAACAAACATGGGAGCACAGTAGCTTTGTGGCCTCGGATTGTAAGTCGCACCCTCTTGAGTGTCCTCCTGCAAAGTGTGTTGCAGCCCCAGGGCCCCCACATTAGCGTGTGATCCTCAGGTCCAGGGGAGGTCTTGCCTTGCAAGTGTCCCCCACTCTGCTCTCGGGTCCTGACTTGTTCTGACTCAGGTGCTCACAGATCTGCAGAAACCATGAAGGTGAGGCCCAAATAAAGAAGTTTGGAAAACTCTGGCCAGGTCCACCACCTGCATTCCTCAGACAAGAAAGTACCCCGAGATTGCCCAAGGTCAGCCAGGCACGGGGAGCAGGATCGCTGCGGGTCCCTGACTCATAGGCCTCGTGCTGTTTTTAGCCCCAGGTGGAGGCGCCACCCCTGCTCACCCACCAGCTGCTGCCCTGAGTCATCCTTGCCTGCCTGGGGCACCCAAAGCCCAGGCCCCAGGGCCAGCTTTCCAGGTCACTGCTGCCGGGTGAGGGTGAAGCCAGACTCCATGGGCTGGGGTGTTGGGGATACTGACCCTCGAGAGCTGAGTCAGGTCAGCATGGGGACTTGGCCTTCCAGCCTCCGCACTATTGTAGCTTCCTTCCCAGGACAGGCAGTGGGGAGGGGGCACAGCTGCCAGAACTTTCTCACTGCCCTTCTCCAGCGGACAGGCTCTGACATTTAAATAGCACCTTAGCCAGACAGCTCAATTCTGGAAGAGTCTCCACTGAAGGCTTTGGCCCCACAGTTCTTTTGTATAGACCTTTTGTTGGCCACAAAATTTCCAGATGCTTACCTCATTTTCTTTATGCCTCTCCCACCCCAAAGGACGTCTGTAGACTTTCAGTACTTCCCACTCACTTCTAGAGCCACGTGCCATGGGCTGGGCAGTCTGTCTCTCCTCTGGCTTAATCAGAGGGTTGGGAGTTGAGGGGGTTTGCAGCAGAGTAATTGTCTAGTAATAACACTGCATGCAACCAGGCGCAGTGGCTCACACCTGTAATTCCAGCACTTTGGGAGGTCAAGGCGGGCAGATCACCTGAGGTCGGGAGTTCGAGACCAGCCTTACCAACATGGAGAAACCGCCGTCTCTATTAAAAATACGAAATTAGCCAAACATAGTGGTGCATGCCTATAATCCCAGCTACTCCGGAGGCTGAGGCAGGAGAATCGCTTGAACCCGGAAGGCAGAGGTTGCAGTGAGCTGAGATCACGCCATTGCACTCCAGCCTGGGCAACAAGAGTGAGATTCTGTCTCAAATAATAATAATAATAATAATAATAATAATGTATGCAGAAATAAAATATCCCAATTCTGGAAAGCCCATGAAATCAAGGAGATGGTGGGCCTGGTGTATCCCAGTTCCAGACCGCAGTGAGGGCTCAGTCTCTCTGTTGGGCTCCAGGACTCATGCAGGCTGAAACCAGGGGGAAGGCGGCTGGAGAAGGGACCCCAGCTCCCTCCCCCCACTTCTTCCAGCACTGAGCATCTTGTCTTGGACCTGGTAGTAGTCAGGGTCTCTGTGAGTGCGAATGGCAGAAACTAACGGGATGGGCTCACAGGCCAGGTCACATGAACGGTAAGGGGACCCAGCCTTGGGGACCTTAAATACCATGACACTTCCCTGCTTCTTTCTGGTAGCTTTATTCTGAGAAGCTTCTCCATGGGTTGGGGAACACTGGTCTCAGTGATAATAGCGACTTTGGGGCCACATCCTCTTAAGCCTCCCCCTTTGAAAAATCCCAGAGAAAGACTACAGGTGGCCCAGCATGGTCACATGCCCGCCAGCCACCGCCTCCACTAATCAACCTTCTTCCTTGCATTGGCATCTCACACCTGGTTCCCAGGGCCTGGCATGGACTGGAAGCTGGCCTGGACTCCACAGGACTCAGGGTCCCGCACACTCCTGGCCCAGCCCTGTGCTCCCAGCCACACCTCTCCCTGTCGCTGAGACATCTCGCAGTGCCATTCAGCTGATGCACACCCTGAAGCATGGTGCCCTGGGCAGGCAGTGGTCACCAGGCAGGGGTATTCTCAGGGCCTGGTAGGATTCAGCCAGGGACAGAGGGGCCACTTGGTTGGTGGCCACCTTGCATTTTGGTTAGGAGAGTGGTCTGAGCAAAGTCCTGTCAGCCACAGAGACATGTGAAGAGCAAGCAGACGGGATATGTCTGGTGCCTGGGCTGAGACAGGAGTTTGCTGTCCTCAAGACAGCTTCTAGAGGTTTGGGTTCCTCTAGAAGCTTACCTGAGACAAGGATTTGGGTGAGACAAGGAGTTTATGTCGGGGGTCATTTCAGGAAACACCAAGGGAGTGAGAAAGCCACACAGGAAGGGAGGGAAGCCATGAAGGTGAGCTCATGGGTGGCCTGCAATGTTGGCAGCTGGGGCTCCATCCCATGGGGATCCTTTCCGACTGTGGAGCTTGTCTCAGAATTGCCTCCCTAGGAGGGCAAGGAAGCGGGGTATTTGCCCATTTCTGTCTGTCCTGGGCACTAACTCCCAAAGTGTACAGCCAGCTATACACCCAAGGCAGTGAGCTCCATGGGCAGAGGCAGGAGGGCAGCCTGGGGCAGCACCTGCTCTGCTCTCACGTGCTTCAAGTTGGACATTAAAGGCTGTGGCTGGCTCAGATGTAGCGCAGACCTTCCTGGGCCAGGCCAGCTCAGATGTGATCTAGACGTCTCTACCAGGCATTGTCGGCCGTCCAGGGTGCTCTTAGCACAGGTGGGTCTGACCATAGAGGCTGGCCCTGGAGTCCAAAGGCTCCTCATCTTGAGTCTCAGCCCTGCCACTCACCATCCACTTTGTTAGGTAAGTGCCTTCCTCTCTGTGGCCCTCAATTTCCCCACTGTGAAGTGGGGTTGGTAATACTACAGCGACTGCTGTATTAGCTATGCCATAGCAATGCCATCTAACAAACCTCTCCTAAACCCAGCCACTTAGTTCTGCTGCACATCAGAGACCCAGGGCAGGCTCCACTCTGTACTGTGCTCCCCAAGTCCTCTTCCCAGGATGAATGACAGAGCCTGGGCATATTCATGGTGATGGCAAGGCCCACAAGGACCAGCAGAAATACACACAGCCTCTTGAGGAGCTGGCACAGTGCCACCCCTGCACCATTCTGTGGGCCACAGCAAGTCCTGTGCCATACTCAACATCAAGCAGACAGGAAATATACTCTGCCTTTAGCAGGAGGAGCTGAAGAGGCACAGGGCAAAGGGTGTGGGCAGAGGAGGGGTGAAAGGCCCAGTGACACAGCTCCTGCCACTCGCTCCTGAGGTGGGGGACGTTCTGGGGACAAAGTGTGTGCACTAAATCCTTTGTACACTAAGTACTACTCCTGTGTGCAAGGTGGTAGTGATACAGTCCAGGATGTCTCCAGGAGACTTCTTATCTTCAAAGACCACCACACTTCTGGTTGTGGTGTTACATGTATGGGATTGTAGTCTTTGAAAACAGGCGACCCCACTTTCGTATCCAGGATAAGGGGAAGGGGAAAAAGCCTGTTAATTATGCAGTACTTTTTCTGTAATTCCAAGGAGGCTCAGCCTACACATGTGCACCTTAAGCAAATTCAGCTACACCCACTCAGACAAGGAGGAAGGGAGGAGGCAGAGGAGGAGAGCGCTTCAAACTTATTACCTGTCCCTTTCCCCTTCCCTTGTTTCACCTGACCTGGGGGCTTCCCCTGCCCCCAGAAAAAGGTAGTCCCAGGTCACAAACAAATCAAGAGAAATTAATAAAATGGACTTTTGGCTTTGAGCAATCCAAGGACCAAAGTTCTTGAGATTTAACATTGGCATGAGGGGTTTTTTGCCATCTGCGCTAACTCGGCAACCAGCCCCTCTCCTCCCCCAGCCCTGAGGCACAGTCCCCCTGTGGCCCATCCCGCAGCTAACCGGAATTCTCCACCGAAATGCCTGCTCCCCACATAGCCCAGTTCTAGGGACTCCATTCTGCCCTGCGTAAGAAGTATAGAAAAGTACAACTCAGCCAAGAACATTGATTTTTTTTTTTTTTAATTTTCCCCAAACAAAATACTGAGTTTTCAGGATGAAAGCAGAGCTGCTGGTTGAGGGTGGAGAACGGAGCCCAGCCCACTCTCCCTTCCTGCCTGGGAAAACTCTGGGGCTGCATTGGCTGCAGCTTGGAGCTCCTGCTTTAGGACGTCCATGTGGTAGAAGGCTGCACGGGCCCCAGGAACCCCGACTGTGCATGCTCGGGTCATGGCCCTCCCCGGAGCAGGCTGTGGGCTGAGCTATGGTCCTGCTGAACTGGCTGGGCACTCATCACAGTCCCAGCCAGGGCAGAGCCCTTGGCTGGCAGGGGTCTTCTGTCCTCACCATAGCCTCAAAGCCCACTATCCATCTCTCTTCACAGGCCGACGCCAAGATGGTGTGCGATGTGGTGAGTCGGATGGAAGACACCGAGCCCTTCTCTGCAGAGCTGCTTTCCGCCATGATGCGGCTCTGGGGCGACTCAGGAATCCAAGAGTGCTTCAACCGGTCCCGGGAGTATCAGCTCAACGACTCTGCCAAATAGTGAGTGTCCCCTCGGGCAGGCAGCCTGCAGCCAGGCAGTGATGCAGGAGTGGAAGGGGATTGGCGATGGGGATTGGCAGAGCAAGGAGGATTCTCGGTTGAGGTCACGCCTGCCGGGAGATGTTCTGCCACAGGCAGAGGGTGTTAGGAAGGAATGAGAAGGGGCCTCTCTTTCTGCCCCCAGGAGGAGGAAGAGGCCAGAGAAGGCAGAGGGCGCAAGAGACAACCAAACAGTGGAAATTCTCAGAGAGCCGGGACCTTGTCACTGGCTTGTCCGGAGAGTACCTGGCACTGCAGAAAGACTGCTTTCAGTGTAGCAGCTTTGTTTTGTCATGGGGAGCCCCTGACCCCATAAATATAAACCAAACCAAGAGCCATAGAGGCAGAAAATAAATGGTGCCATTTTGTTTTATTTTAGAGGAAATAAGCTTTCTATTCCTCTATCTTTAAAATTAAAAATAAGGATTATGTAAGTCTAATTAATATAATAAATGTATACTTTAATACTGTGTTATAACTAAATAAAGGGGATGATAGGAGGGTGGAAAGAAGAAAGGAAGGAGGGGAGAGAGGGAGAAAGAAGAGATGGAGAGGTGGGAAGTGGTAAAAGCCAGAGCTGGTTAGAAGGTACTCCTGGCTTTTCCTGTGACAGCAGGGTCACAGGTCCGCCAGCTGCAGCTTTATCACTCTAGGCATCTCCAAGGACGTCCTGACTGCTTCTGTGCCCTTGGCCCCTAGATTGGAGGCTCCAGAGCCCGGGGATGGTCAGTGTTGCTCAGGGACGTGTCTTCTGTCATGGAGATACTGGGATTGCCCCCTTGGCTTTCAAGAAACATACCTGGTTTTGCAATCTGGTACCATACATTCAGTGGGGGCTTTCTGCAAGGACCCCCTGCGCTTTATCCCACTAGCTGAGGAGGCTCTGACATGATCCAGTCCAGCCATTTTCACCAGGTCTTCTCAGCTGGGACCATTTTACCCCCAGAGAACATTCAGCAACATCTGGAAACATTTTTGATTGACACAGCTAGGGTGATGCTCCCAGCATCTAGCAGGTAGAGGTCAGAGATGCTGCTAAACATCCCACAGTGTGCAAGACGGCCCCCACAACAAAGTTACGTGGCCCCAGACCTCCATATTGCCAAGATTAAAAAACCCTGATCTACGCAATGCCAATGGACAGAGGCTGAGGCCAGTGTTCACTCCTGGACATTTCCGTGGGCCACATAGCAGCTAACAGACTAGGGACTTGAGCAAGGCCGGGAGTGACTTCCCATTTCTGCACACCTAGACTGTCCACAGGGCAAATGCCAAAGTCCTGTGAGTCCCAGGTGATGGCTACCTAGGCCCCCAGGCCTGATGAGCTCCCAGGGACACCTTGGTGGTCAAGGCATGAGCCCAGAGGCTCGGTGACCACCGCTCCCTGTGCACACTCAAATCACAGACCAGAGCCAGGCAGGAGAGAGTCACTTTCAGCTGGCCCCCTGCAGGACCAGAGAGGCCCTCCTCCCTTCTCCCATTCCTTGTCCCTACCCTGGAGTCCAGGGCCTCCTCCTCCCCAGGGCCAGCAGGACTGTCAAGGGCCCTTAGGGCCAGCTGGCCCCAATCTGTCTTCTAGTGGCTCACCAAATCCTTCTCTCCACTTACATTTTTACCCATTTCACTAATTAAAACATGAATCCTTTGCAAAAAAAAAAAAAAAAAAATTTTAACAAATGCAGAGGGATATAAAATGAGAAGCAATCTTCTTCCTACTCCCCTCACCAGCTCTGCCCCTCCCACTTTTACCCATATCCATTTATTTGTCCCAGTGGCATCCAGAAAACTTGATCCTCCGACTCAAAATAGTATTTACTGCCACCCACTCTGGAATCGAGGGAGCTCAGCTCACCTTCCTTCCTTCCACCACTCTCCACCTTCACCTCCGGCTTTTTGCTAGTTACAGGATTATTTTTAGTTCTTCCGCTGCTTACCTTTATAACTTTAAATAAGAAACTTGAGTCAGTATTTGTCAACTCCCCACCAAGTAAGCTGAGGAAATTCTCCTCCCCGCACCCTCGTCTCTGCCTTCTTTCAAATTTTCCACTTCCAAGGTTGGTGATGTTACCGTTCTCTTCTGTCACCATGGCTGGGCCTTCTATGTCTTCCCTCTGGGAGAGGGTGGGAAAGGCAGGGGACACACAAGCGGTCGGGGCTGGAAGGGTCTGGCACGTTTCCTATCTTAGCAGTTAGACCCCAGCTTCCGACAAAGTCTTGGACCCAGTATAGAAAGCAGATCAGAGTAGATTTGTTGTGCTGGAAGGGAGGGGGAGGCCTCACAGGGCTGCCACAGCACGTGCTTCCAGAGGGTGCCATTGCCACCCTAATGCCCCAACCACCAAACACCTCTCTGCCCAGCCCTTTGCAGGGGAGGGAGCAGGGCGCAGGCTCCTGAGCAGGCTCTCGGTGGACCCCGGCCTCTGTGAACAGGGCTGGCTCCCCGCTCTGGATAGTCACCTAGAGGCAGGTCCCAGAAACTCTGGGCACATCCAGCCAGGGTCTGTGAAAGGCTCTGGGGCCTGGTTGCCGTTGGTTTTCCTCAAATCCGGTTCTCCAGTGAGTTGTTTATGCCAGCGGCCGATGTTTCCTCTCCTCGCCTTCTCTCTTGACTCCACTCCTGTCAGGCTCTTGTTCCTCCCCTGCTGAGACGGCTCTTAGCCCAGTCCTATCCTGGGGGCCTCTCCATCAGCCTCCTCCCACTCAGGGATCAGTCCCCCCATGCCTGGGACCTCCTTTCACTCTTGGCACCTGCCTCCTCTCCGGCCACCCTTTCCAGTCTCCCTCACTGCCTCCTGCCCACCCACCCGGGCTATTGGTGATGGGGGAGGCCTGCTGGGGCTACTGCATCCCATCCACAAGCTCCATCCCGGAAGCACAGTCAGTACCCACTGTTCCAGGTGCTGGGGACGGGGCAGTCTACACAGCCTTCTTGACTGGATTGTTAAGCAGCTCTCCCACACCTTGCCCCACCCTCCACATCTCCTTGCATGAGGCTTGACCCGCACAGAGAGGCCAAAGGGCCAGGTTGCATGTCTAAAGATTTGCCCTGGCTAGGAAAGGAGAAGCAGGACGAGAGTCTTCCAGGCTGATGCCAGCTGCAGATGACAGCAGGGGGCATCTAGCACAGCTTGGAGGCAGAGGCCGTGAGCGCCAGGGCAGGGCAGGCACAGAGGCTTGGGAGGATTCCTCCTGGCTGAGGCCAGAGCCTGACCAGATACCACTGGCTGGCGAGGAGGCTGTGGGGCCAGGGACACGTAGAGGTCTGCCCTGCAGCCTCGGCTCCCTCACCCCCATCCCTATACTGTCGCTTCTACAGAGGGCAGTCAGGCTCAGGAGAGGAGGCCCGGAGTCCTGTTTAAATTTTTTTTCTGATGTTTTAAAATGCTAATGGAGTCCAATTTAAGAGTATGAGGTCTGGAGCCAGTCAGAACTGGGCTGAATCCAGCCAAGTTGATTTTCTTTTTTTTTTTTTCCCCGAGATGGAGTCTTACTTTGTCACCCAGGCTGGAATGCTGTAGCATGATCTTGGCTCACTGCAACCTCCGCCTCCCGGGTTGAAGCGATTCTCCTGCCTCAGCCTCCAAAGTAGCTGGGATTACAGGCGCCCACCACCATGCCCAGCTAATTTTTGTATTTTTAGTAGAGACCGGGTTTCACCATGATGGCCAGGCTGATCTTGAACTCCTGACCTCATGATCTGCCTGCCTTGACCTCCCAAAGTGCTGGGATTACAGGAGTGAGCCACTGCGCCTGGTCACCAAGTTCATTGTCTTGCAGTGTGACTTCAGGCTTACTTCCCTGAGCCTTGGAATATACCGTTCTGTTTTATTTTCTTAGCGGGCATTCTCACAAGGATTCTCACTGGGTTCTATCAGTGAACACCCTAGCTGGTGAAGGCGTCCACCCTTCCCAGCCCTGTGGATGTCCATGAGCTATTCAGCATGCCCATCTCTCTTGCAGTGGTGACTGCAGGTCCAGCCAGCCAGCTGGCCCCAGCAGGTCCTAGAGCAAATGCAGCCTGGGACCCCACATCATCCTGTGGCTCAGACACTCAGGGCTTCTCCCTGTGGGCTGCATGTGGTTCATCCTGACAGCCGGGAGGGGTGGCCTGACAGTCTCCGTGGATCCCTGAGTGTTCCTTCAGGCATGGCCCAGCTCCCCACTTTCTGGTTTCTCAGATGCTACCCTGGCTTTAGGTTCAAACTTAACCCATAATGAACCCAAAGCCCTTGCAGACAGCATCCTCTGAGTGCTTGGCCTGAGGCCTGGGCAGGTGACGTGCAAAGGCCTGATATGTACCCACAGCAAGAGGTAGCCAGGTAAAGAGCCCTGATTCCAAAGACTGGGTCCCAGGGAGGTCCAGCCGCTGTGTGGCAGTATAGCCCTGAGCCTCCAAGAGCGTCAAAAGGGAAGGTGAACACAGACCCTTTGGTAAGTGAGAAAGAAGTGTGGAAAAGGCAGGGAGTGGCTTGGGGGCCTCTGAAGCCCTAGGGAGTATAAGAGTATGGCCTCTGGGGCCAAGTGTCCGGGTCATGGCCTCAAGCAAGGTACTTACCTTCAATGAACCCCAGTTTTAGAACATTTAACTCAGGAAAATTAAGCATGAAACACAGTTACACATGGAAAGAATAGAACCTATCTGTTGGCCATTATTATTTTTTAAATGAAGAAATGACAACACAGTATTATTATAAACATGATAGTCTCATGTAAAAGTCTGATCTTGTCTGAGTGTCCCCGGAGTTGCATGCATAGCCTTTTGGCTGTGAATGAGAGGCTCTTTGAGAATGTGAGGCCAAGACTCTAAGTTCCTCTTCCTCAGTTGTCCCCATTCCCCATGGCCAGGGATGGAGGCAGTGCCATTTCCACAGTCACCTGGAACGGCCCTGGCCGAGACTGGACTCTGAAGGTGGGTAGCCTGGCCAGTCCCAAGCAATGCCCAGGCTTTTGGTCCATGGTCCCATTTGTTGCCATCCCCAGCTACCTGGACAGCCTGGATCGGATTGGGGCCGCCGACTACCAGCCCACCGAGCAGGACATCCTCCGAACCAGGGTCAAAACCACTGGCATCGTAGAAACCCACTTCACATTCAAGAACCTCCACTTCAGGTGAGGCCCAGGGAGGCTCCCCAGACCCTGGCGAGGGCTAAGATGGGACACGTCCGGCTTCTTAGCGCATCTCATCTGCAGCGCCTAGACATCGTCCTCCCCAGGGAACCCGCAGGTTGAGGCAGGCAGCTGGATACCAGAAGGAACCTGTGTTTCTGTCAAGTTTAGGGGCTGGGGTGAGCAGGGAGGCTTCCTGGAAGAAGATTCCCAGAGTGAGGCTGTGAGGAACAGGGAGAATTTGAACAAAGGAGGGGCAACCTGTCCCTGAGGTGACTTCCAAGGAGGAGGAGGAGGTAGTCTACCAGGTAGCCCCTCCAAGGTCACTGAGAGGGGGGCTGGGTAAGCTTAAGCAACATCTGTGAGACCCTGAGGACCCATGTAATCCCAGAGCTGGAAGGAGCGGAGAATGCTGACCCACCCTCTCCTGGTACATGTGGGAAGGTGAGGCCTAACAAGAGCAGGGCTTTCCCCAGGCATAGAGGACAGCTAGAAGCCCGGGGCTCTGGGGCCTCAGAACAGGGGCCTGATGGGTAAGTTGGTTCCTGGGAACCTGCTGCAGAGCTGTGTCCCCACCTGCCATAACCTGCATGCACTGAGGCCTGGGAGCCCTTGCTCCATCCTGTTGGGAAGAGAGGCCAGCAGAGAAGGGGAGGGCAGGGATCCCCTGCTGGGAGAGCTGGGTTCTGATATTCCCTGCCTCTCATGTGCCCAGCCCTGCCCACTCATATTCAGACTGAGGGGCCGAGGCTCTGGGCCCAGGAACCCCTAGGCCTCCACGGATCTGAGGAGCAAAGCCTTGGGCAGAGCAGCCCTGAGGGGCCTCCCGTGCCTTCCCAGGCTCCTTGGTCTCTCCTCCTCCCCCATTGGGAGCACAGGATGGGCATCTCGCCAAACCTGGCCCAGCAGGCAGGGTCTGAGAATAAGCATTCTGGAGGAGCCACAAAGGCCATCTGCCAACACCCCTGCATTTCAGATGGGGAGGTGGGATCCAGGGGAGGCAGTGATAGAGTGAGAACCAGACCCATTCCTTGTTCCAAGCCCACTCTGATCTCTGCCTGCAGTTGCTCCATTCTGTCCAGTTGGACCAGGAATCCTTCCCTGTCCCCCTCTGGCAGACTGTGTGTCAGCAGGCTTCCCAGATCTAGGAGGCTGCAGGGCTCCTCGCTCTGGGGGTTGGGGTGGGCGAGTGCCCTTTTATTTCCAGGACATAAGTCCCACCTGCCTGCAGTCTCTCCCACAGTTTTTGTGCCCCCTCGGGGGTGGAGTTTGACAGAGGGAAGAGACCAGGCTGTGATCTGCTGGAGAGGGCCTGTGCTGGGCAGAGGTGAGAGCGCCAGCTTTGTCCGCAGCCAGACCCAGCTCCACCGCAGCCAGACTCTCGCCAGCTTGGGCATGTCTTAACCCTGTGGCTGGCTCACTTCTGCCATCCATATAACAGGTGACACCTTCTGCCTGCCTCCCTCCCAGGCTGGTTTGCCCAGAGCAAACCCAGGAAGGAATAGACTGAAGGCACCTTGAGAGGAGGACTCTGAGAGGCGTTTACTGGGGGCCAGCTCAGGTGCGCCCTCTTAGTAAAATGCCTCAGATGCAAGGGCAGGTCTTTGAGTCATGATATGTGAGCACAGCCAGTCAAAGGACAGACTCTGGGGGCAGTGCCTGGGGATGGCAGTGGTCCAGCTGTCTGTCAGCACCTGGAGTGACGAGGTCTGCTAGTGAGGGCTTCTAGCAAGGCTCTGAGCTCCATAGCCCCAATCCTCTGCCTCTCAGCGCGCTCACAGCTTGACCCCCAGGCAGCCCTCACCTGCCTGGACCCTGCGCCCACCCGCTCCCTGCCTCCTACAGGCTGTTTGACGTCGGAGGCCAGCGATCTGAACGCAAGAAGTGGATCCACTGCTTCGAGGACGTCACGGCCATCATTTTCTGTGTCGCACTCAGCGGCTATGACCAGGTGCTCCACGAAGACGAAACCACGGTGAGTGGCCTGGGCCCCCCGGGCAGAGGGCAGCACCGAGGAGGCAGCCACAGAATAGGTCAGCCCTGTGAGCGCTGGGCTTCGGGTGCCCACTGTGGCTCTGGGGTCCAACCAGCTGCCGTGGTTAGGGGTTTCCATCATGGGCGGAACATGCCAGCACACTCCACCACTCTGTATTGCCAAGGCAAATGCCTCATGATGCCAGTGTGGCAAAGAGTTTCATGGGCCCCTGGCCCAGAGCCTGTGTGTGCAAACTGATCACACACAGCCATACAGAATGTAAAACTTGCAGAGTCACAGAGGCTATCAGGCCAGAGCAAAATTAAGCAAACCCTAAAAAAACCAGGAGGCAGCCAAGCAAGAATGTACATGCAACAGAAATAGCAGTCCTAGCCTGACAGCCATCCCTGGGGCACTGGCCTCAGATGCTACTGGAGCAGAGTGGGACCGGGGATGCTGCAGGAGAGTTGTGTGGGGCTAGGGGGCTGGGGAGCAGTGTGTGGGGTTGATGGACCGGGAAGGGAAATGGGGATGAGGCATGCTGGTGAGTGACAGTCGTGGCTCTGGGCTCCTTTGCCAAATGTCAGACCAGGCTCCTACCTTCTCTCTCGTGTCACATTCAGCCTGGGGCCTCCGCAGGGAAACATTCCCCTGGGAGAGTGCAGCCTTCCTCTGGGCCTAGTCCTGGCTCTGCTACTCACTGGCTTGCTGCTGAATTTAGGCAGCACCCTTTCTGGCTCAGTTACTAGTTTCCATAAAAGGGGGATAATAATAGTACCTGGCTATGGGGGGCTGTTGGCAGTGAGATGGGTGACCCACGTGCAGCACTGTGGAGCTGTTTCTGGAACAGCAGCGCCAAGCTGGTGGTTGTATGGTTGCTGGTGATTGCCCTGAGCCTGCGTGTCCACTGTGTGGTCCCCTTCGGGTCTGCAGCCCACCAGGCACTAAGCATGGCTCACAGGGTCACGGGAGATAAGCCCCAACACTCCTGACAGCGGGGCCCATAGGCCGTGGGGTCACAGGCATCTATCATCTCCTTCTGTCTGGAACACATGCAGACCCCCCACCTCACGCCTCTGAGGGCTGGCACTGAGGGTTTGAGGTTTGAGGTGGAGCTCGTTGTCATGCTGGGCTTGAGCGAGGCGTGTCTTCTCTCTGGGTCTGTTTCCTTGTCAGTTCTGGCCCCGCTGGTCCACAGGGTTTTGTGAGGATGGGATGAGCTTTGGGGTATAGGCTATAGGGAGGAGGAGCCGCCGCCCTGAGGGGCTTATGCAGAGTGTTGGGGCTTTGGGCTAGTGGTGTGGGTAGTCTGGACCCGCTCTGTGTACAGGCTCACCCACCTGGGTCTTCCTGTTTCGGGCCCACCTGCACCCCTGACTTGGGTTTCTGCTGTAATTGTTCTCAATGGCATCAGCAGGCAGTGATGTCGGTCACCAGCCTAGTCTTGACGCTGAGTGGGGCAAGGGTGGATGAACTTCCTGGGTCGTGCTTGGACCCAGACTCACTGACCACCCAAAGCCCAGGTCAGCCTCCTGGCCATGCGCCCCTCATAGTGACTGCCCAGACTTTTCCACTGCCTGCTGCTGGACTCTATGCTATTAAGGTGACTGCTCCAACTCCTGGGATCTGAGCTCCACTTGGCTCATCTTTTTCCCTGTGGTTTCAAAAGAGCAAAGGAGCTGGAGGCAGGAAGCTGAAAGGGCCCTTCCCCCTAGAATCCAGCCTCTCCCTGGGCCTGCCCTGCCAGGCCTGTGGATGGCTTCAACCCAAGTCCCAGGCCCGCCAGCCACGGGGCTGGGCTCTTGCTCACCTCTAGAGGATGGAAGCAAAGGGACGTCTGGATGGGCCTAGCAGCCACAGGCCCCGAGCTCTGTGGCCCATGGGTCCCCAGTGAGCATGAGCCCGGCACTGGGCTTTGCACTGGGTGACCTTCCAGTCTGTGGGCCTTGCTGCCTGGAGTACTTGCCCTTCAGCCTTCTCCACCTTCTCTCACCTCCCTTCTTCCCTGTTTCCCCCACTCTTCCACATAAGGGCTGGAGCAGAGGACCTTGGAGAAGCCAAAGCAAATGGAGCCAAGGTCACGGGCAGGCTCTTCCTGGTATTCTTCCTTCCCCAAAGCTGGCCACCTTTGCAGCCCAGGGAAGAGCAGCAGCTCATGCAGGGAATAGCGATGACTGCAACTTGACAGCAGCCACAAAGGCAGTTCATTGCCCTGGTGGCAGCAAGAACAATACAGCGGCTGTAGAACTAAGCAGTCGCTGTGTGCTGGGGGCGCATGCAGAGGTGGGCAGCTTGGGAGTCAGACGGATCTGATCCAGGGTCAAGCGTCACCCCTGCCAGCCGTATGATCATGGGCAACCACTCCCACCCCCCCGCCCAGGCCTCTATCTCCTTCCCTGTAAATGGTGACAATGGTAGAATGGCCTCACAGGCCATGTGAGGATCGCAGGGCTGAGCCGTAAATGTGCCTGCATGCGGGAATCATCACTCAGTGAATAGCTGCTGCGGCTACTGCATTCAGATGCCATGGCTAGAGGTTGGGTTCTAGCATATAGGAGCTCTGTAGGATATAAGCTGTCTGCCTTGGTCCTCCGCCGTCCTCTCTGGTCAGCACTGCGTGTCCCTCTCTGGCCTGGGGTGAGAGTGGGGCTGAGAGCCCATGGCAAAGGTGTCTGGAAGCAGCTCCTGGAGAGGCCAGGAGAGCCTTGGTAGTGGCTGCTGCCGGCCACCCAGCCGCCCTGTCCGCTGCATCCCGGGAGCCCGAGAGCCTGGTCCTGGCCTCGTACCTGCTCTCAGCACCGCCCAGCCGGGCCTGAGGCTGCCACCACTTCTCCACTACCACTGTCGCCGCCACCGCCTGCAGGGCCTTATCTTGTCAAACCAAGGCCAAAACCATGAGCAGATTCTGAGAGACCCTCCAAGCCCGGAAGGTATGAAGCACCTCCCTCCAACCGAATCCATCAGCTAAGAGTTGAAAGCAGCAGGTTCTCAGGGCGCCGCTGGGTGACTTTGCTGTGACGCCTGCCCAGCCTGCCCAGCCCGCCCCTGCGCCCGCACTCCTCTCCAGCCACTCAGCCTGGGCTCGTCCTACCCATCCTGCATCTCTTGCCCTGCGGTCCGCAGGCCCAGGATGGCCCTGGCCCCCGTGAGCCCTCACGGGGCTCTCGGCATAAACTGGCTGGGATGCCCTGGCCCTGAGACTGGTTGAACCATTTTTTTCAGTATTTTTCTCTCTTTCTCTTGTTGGGTTTTTATCTTCTTCTCTGTTTTGATCTGTTTTGCTGTGTTTCATCTTGGGGTTCCTCTGGCCCCTCTACTGAGAAACCAGCCCCAACAACCAGTTCTCCCCAACCCCAGCCCACCAACGAAACCACCAAGCACACGAAGGCCACAGCAAGCTCACCCCCGAGACGCCATCCCCCTGGTGTCTGCTTCCAACTCGGAATTAATTCGAGGATCTTTTAGTCCTCGGTTAATGTTTCCCGACCGAATGCGTGCACCCTCCCAACCTTGCTGTCAAAACCGAGTGAGACCCAGTAGAGAAATCTGCATGACTGGGGTTCCACGCAGACGCATTTGGTGGTGGTTGCGGCCCCTGCCCTGTACGTGCATGGTGCATGTCCTCTCCGTGAGCTGGAGCCTCTCCAGTGACCTCACTGCCCCCACCCGGGGCCAGCTCTCTTTGGAAGGGGGCAGCATCCACCCACCCTGCCCAGCCCTGCTCTGCCCCGCCCTGCCTGCGTGTGGAATGATACAGGACCACGTCCCGTCTGTCCTTGTGGATCCTCCTGTCTCCGTCCTGGTGGTCTCCGTCCCGGTGGCGCGTCCAGCCGCATTGGTGGACCTTCCCTTTGCTTGTCCCGCTGTGTCGTTGGCCGCGGTGGGTCAGGGCCCTGAACACTGCCACCCCTCACTCACCCCTCCACTCTGTTGCAGAACCGCATGCATGAATCCCTGAAGCTTTTCGACAGCATCTGCAACAACAAATGGTTCACAGACACGTCCATCATCCTGTTTCTTAACAAGAAGGACATATTTGAAGAGAAGATCAAGAAGTCCCCGCTCACCATCTGCTTTCCTGAATATACAGGTAGAGACCCCTCCAAGGACAGCAGGACCCTGAGGGAGCGGGCCCTGTTCCCAAAGCCCAGTCCACCCTTCCTGCACTCTGTGGGTGCACCCGACTCTGCCTCAGAGAATCCGCACAAACAGGCCCCCACCCTACCCCCAGATTGTGCTGTAGCGAGGAGGAGCAGCTAGCTGGGGCTTCCTCACCACGGAAAGCAGGTGCAGCCCTGGCTCTGCCACTTACAAGCTGTGTAACCAGGGCGGCCTCTGGGAACCTGAGCTCCACTCTCTGCGCTCAGGGGCTCTCTGTGACGAGAGATCGCTGAGAAGACGAGGGGCGGTGCACAGAGGCTGGGAGTCAGGGAGCCCAGGGTTTATGCCCCTGTTCCGCCACTCACAGGCAGCTCAGCCGGGTCATGCAGCCTCTCTGAGCCTTAGTCTCTGGGTCTGTGAGGTGGGGTGATGGCTGTGATTGCCCTCGCCTCCCTCACTGGGTGCTGTGAGGAGGAAATTAGCTGATAGGTACGCAGAGCTTCGCGTGGTGCTGCACATAGGAAGCGCTCCCTATTTGTCTGCTCTTGCCATTAGGGGTATGTCTGTAACTCACATGCATCCTAACACCACCTCCCACGTGCGGCTGCTGCAAGATTCAAGTCGCAGAGCTTTGCAAGCTGCAGACCCCTGGCTCCCTACATAGGGTGCTGGGGATGAGAGGCCAGCCCTGCCAGTGATGTGATGGGTTTACCTGACCATGGGGTGGGTGGACAGCCAGGAAGGCAGCATGACCAGGGCCCCTGAGGAGCTGCAGGGTGGCAGCCCTGGTCAGTGACACCAAAGCAGTTACAGGCCCCAGCATAGCCCGGGTGCCCATCAGCTCTTCTGAGATGGCCAGACCCTGACCAGAGAAGTGAGTGGGAGGAGAAATGGGGCAGCCTGGGGGCTTGGGGCCAGGCAAGCAGCACAGCTTCCTACCTCCTGCCTCTGCCCATCCTCCGAATCAGGCTGAGTGCCAGCAGGCCAGGACCTAGGTGTGTCCAGCCGGAGGTGAGTGGGGCTCAGCCTCCCTGGAACCCCCAAGCCAGCTTCCTCTCTAGCCATAGTTGAGGGCCTGTGGATCCTGCCCTAGTGACCTGGGCTTGTGGCCTGTGGGGCAGTGGAAACAGGTGGGTAGATCAGTTACCAAGGCCAGTTTGGGGCTGACATGGAGAAGGAGGAGCCTGAGTAGCCAGCTGCAGTCCTAGGACACTCCCCAACCTCCAACCCAGACTTAGCAAAGAGCTGAGGTCTGGTAGACCCTCCAGGCTTTCTGCATAGCAGCCCACTCCAGCTGAGAGCTGTGGCTCTGAACTCCAGCTCCCCTCCTTGCTGCCCCTCCACAGATTGTCGCAGCCCTGCTTGTGCCTGACGTGGATTCCTGGAGTCTGAGGTCCTTTAGTGCAAAGCTGGGGTCCTGTTCTTCTGCCCCTTCCCAAACTAGAAGCTTCTCTCCTAGACTCCCACCTCCCTGATCCCACCTGGGAATCAGCTCAATGTGGTGCCCCCTGAGGAAGGCAGCTTGTGAGCCAGGCAATGAGTGAACATCAGAAACCAGAAGCTTCTAGGTGTCTCCTCCCACCTGGACTAGCAGTGGCCATGGAGGTGATGTCAAGGCGTTCTCTGTGGACTCCCAAAAGAAAGGGCCTACCTGCAGGTCGTGCATTGGCCAGGGCTACCTGCATGACCCCAGTGCCCTCAAACCTCCTTGAACGTGACCTGTGGTAAGATACAACGTTTGCCTCAGGAGTCCATAAATAGCTGGGCATGGTGGCTGAAACCTGTAATCCCAGCACTTTGGGAGGCTGAGGCAGGCGGATCACCTGAGGTTAGGAGTTTGAGACTCAGCCTGGCCAACATGGCAAAACCCCATCTCTACTAAAAATACAAAAATTAGTCGGTCGTGGAGGTGCACGCCTGTAATCCCAGCTACTTGAGAGGCTGAGGCAGGAGAATCACTTGAATCTGGGAGTCGGAGGTTGCAGCGAGCCAGGATCGCACCCCTGCACTCCAGTCTGGGCGCTAGAGCAAGATTCCATCTCCAAAAAAAAAGCAAAAAGTGGGGGGTGGAGTTCATAAATGCATGTATAAAAAGAAAATGAAGTTTCACAAAATAGTACTCCCTTTAATATAAGTGACTGGCCAGGCACGGTGGCTGACGTCTGTAATCCCAGCACTTGGGGAGGCTGAGACGAGAGGATCACTTGAGCTTAGGAGTTCAGGATCAGCATGGCCCACATAGTGAGATCCCATCTCTACTAAAAAAATAATAATTAACCAGGTGTTGTGGTATATGCCTGTAGTCCCAGCTACTTAAGAGGCTGAGAAGAGAGGATCAGTCACTTGAGCCCAGGAGGTGGGGGTTGCAGTGAGCCCTGATCACACCATCACACTCCAGCTTGAGCAACAGAGCGAGACCCTATCTCAAAAAATTAATAAATAAATAAATACAGGTGATATACTGGGAGATCTGACATTTTGTATCTTTCATGACTTTTACACTGTATCTGTCCTACTGACTGGATCCAGGACCCCCTGTTGACTTCACTGAGCCCTCAGGTCTCCTACAGCAAGTTTTCCCTGTGCAGTTGTCTCTGAGAGGCCCATGGCCGGATGGCCTCACAGGCCAGGCTGGGGTCGTCCACGCCAGGCAGCCCCACAGGCCCCGCGCCTCACCACCCCCTGCCTGTTTGCTCTGCAGGCCCCAGCACCTTCACAGAAGCCGTGGCTTACATCCAGGCCCAGTACGAGAGCAAGAACAAGTCGGCCCACAAGGAGATCTACACCCACGTCACCTGCGCCACGGACACCAACAACATCCAGTTTGTCTTTGATGCCGTGACGGACGTCATCATCGCCAAAAACCTGCGGGGCTGTGGACTCTACTGAGCCCAGCCACCCCATCCAGCACCCTTGCCCTGCCTGGCCTGCCACCCCCCTCCCCTGGAACCAGGCTCCACCACTCTCAGACCACTCTTTGCACTTGAGGAAGATGATCCCAGAGGCTGGCACCAAGGGAGGGAGGAGGGAGCATCCTCCACCCGCCCCCCCCACCCCCAACATAGAACTTGTGGTAATGCTGGGGCAGGTGGGGCCGCTGAGTGCACGCTGCAAGGCCAGGAGACTCCGTGCTCACGGCCTCTGCGTCATCTCTGAGTGCTTTATCGGGAAGCTGGGAGGGCAGGGCAGGGCAGCCGTGTGACCCAGATGGGCACACCCTGCACCTGATGACTCACTGGAAGCCTCGGAGTGTCCTCCTGTCATCTTGGGTGGTGTAGTGGCATGGATGGCCCTGCAGCAGGGTGCTGGCAGAGTGGGTCATAGGGGCCATCCTTCAGCTTTGCCTGGGGTCTCTGGTTGAGGGCAGCTCCGTCAAACAAAAGCCAGGGTGGAACCAGGCCAACTTGGTGTGGGTTGGAGGGCTCAGGCCTTGGCGATGGCCTCCAGCTCCCTGTTCCCTCCCCTGGGTCTCAGCCCTTCCTTCTCTTGGTCGTCCTCTGTTGCCTTGGCTCTCCCAGAGAACCCCCATCCCTGACTCCTCTGAGGCCTGGAAGTGATTATTGAGACTGACTTATGGCTCAGATAGGTGGAGGGAGGGAGGGGCGGAGGGAGAGGTGAGAGGTGCTGAGCAGGGAGGCTAAGGCTCCTGTGTCGCCTGGGTTGGGGCCTCCTGCCCAGTCCTTGCAGGCCCAAGGGTGACCCATCTCCTTTTTCCAATCACCAGGAGCTCGGGTGGTCACTCTGAGGTGTGAATAGATGTTTTTTCTTCTCTAGTCCATACTGAATTCAACTCAAACCAGCAAAGGCCTTTGGGCTGGGGTCCCTGTAGTTGCAGAGGTCTGGGGGATGTGGACCGTGCAGCCAGTGCCCCCCACCTCACTGTCTTGGTGAAGAAAATCAGGGTGTTTGTCCGCAGCCCTTGGTGTCCTCCCAGCCCCTGGGAACAGAGGAGAGCAGGGAATGGGGCTGACACCCTGGAGCATTTGGGCCCAGGTCAGCACAAACACACTCCCCTGCCCCCTACTCTAAGGGGAGAGTCCTAGGACCCCTTAGAGGAGGCTTCACTGCTGAGGTCCCTGAGCAGAAAGGGGTAGGGTAGCTTTTCCTGGTGACAAAGGTCTGGCTGGCCTTGGGCAATCAACAGACCCCTCCCACTCCAAGATGCCTCCAGGTGGCTGAGGCTGCCATGCACACCCAGGCACGTTGTGTGCTTGTACAGCAGGCTGTGCCTGGGGACCCAGATGTGCCACAGGAGGGAGAGGGCACCCCCGGAGAGGCCCCTGCCTCCCTACTCAAGCCCTCCATTCTCCCTGCCCCTACTCTGGACACAGGCAGCCCCCTGGGCTGCCCCAGAGTCAGGAAGCACCTGTATGAACAGCTCTGGGTTTGTTGGACCCACAGGCACAAGCTCCGAGTGGTGCCGGGAGACCCAGGGACCTTCCCTAGTGCCAAATGCCTGCAGGGACTGGTGCCTGGGGAGCCTCTGGCAGCCAGGCTGTAGGAGCCACCCCATTAGCCCAAGTCTACTTTCGTTTTGTTTACCTGGGCCATGTTTTGGACCTTGCACCAGGTGCTGGGACGTGGCAGAGGACAGGCCCTGGGAGCCAGCAGTCTCAGTGTCCTGCCATGGACAGCCAGGGCCAGCTAAGCCATCCTGCCCAGCATGGAAGACATGGCAGTTCTTAATCTTAGCAGCACCATCCTGGGTGAGGCCAGCTGTGTCCCTAACTCTGCTCCAGACTAACTCCAGGCTCAGAAGCAGCTGGTAAAGGGGGGCTGTTGGTAACCTCTAAGGCCATCACTCTGGAGTTGAAAGTCGCTGGGCTGCAGGGCTCTCCATGTCCCCCAGCAGCGTCCCTCAACCACGGTGGCCACAGCACCGGGCTGGGTCCAGGCCCCCGATCCAGGCCCTCCCTATCCATAGAATCGGGGCTGGAGGAGGGGGTGCTCAGGCCTTCCTGCCCTCGTCCCCATCCTGCCTTTCCCTTTTCTTGGATGCTCCGTCCTGCTCGGTTTCTTGCACTGCTCTCAGTCCTCCCATCCTAGCCTGCTGGGGGGGTCCTTGGCCCTCAGGAGTAAGTGTTCAGGAAGAAATTCTCTCCCTGTGCATGATGCCTGTCATTCATGTCATAACTGGCGGCTCCACCATTGGGGGGCGCGACTGAGGGTGACGGATGAGATTTGGCTCCGTCGTGGGTGTGGATGTGGGAATGTTGTGAGTGACCAGACATAGGTGGCCTTCTGATCCACGGTGATCCTGCATGTGTCCTGAGGGGCGATGGTAACCTCTCTGATGGCCTGGATTTAGCAGGCCAAGTGGAAACTGATTTCTAAAACGAGCGTCTTTGCCAAACTCATGAAAATTGTGCCTGCTACTCATTCCTGTGGTCTGGTTTTGTGCCCTGCACCGCTGACCATCATAAGAACCAGGTCTTGGCCTTCCCTCTGAGCACCTATAGAGGTCCCCAAGGCTCTCTGGCTTGAGGAGGGCATGGGGTCTGCCCAGCCCCGAGCAGAGAGCACAGCCTGGGCCCTTGGTCAACAGCTTTGGCATTCTGGGTTCCATGGGGACCCCAGAGCCCAGGCAGAAGACACCACCACACCTGCTGCCAGAACACAGTTCTGTCTCCTAGCCCCTTCCCACAGCCCGGCTCCCACTGGTGGGAACTGAAGGCATCCCTGCCCTCCATGGTCTGCACTGGTCTCCCCTGAGCATTCTCAGGAGAAGAAGCACCCCTAGGTTCCCACCTGCAAGCGCCATAACTAAACTGTCTACACACCCCCAACAGGGAAGGCCCAGGGATTGTCTCACCCACACCCTTCCCTTTGGCCAACATGAGCCCTGTAGGGGGGAGCTTAGCCCCTGCTCCCACCTAACACTCTACAATTACCACCCAGGGGTTGATTCTGGAAGTTCTTCCTTTTTCTAGCCTGCATCCTTCCTGGCCAACCCGCTTTTTTTTCTCGGTCTGACCTGGTGCACTCTTGGCAAGTAAGTCCACTGCAGTCCCAGGTGGATATTTAATGAACACTCTCACTGTTTCTCCAGCTCAGCTAGTGGCCTGCCTGCCCCCTTTTCAAGAAGTCTGGGGCACAGAGTCTCCTCTGGCCGCCTCTTTTCTTGTCTGAGCCTCTGGATGCCTTCAGGCACAACCTGGCAGTTCTCAGGAACTGAAACCTGAGGCTCTGGCTCCAGATCCACGGCCACCAGAGTTCAGTGTGCAGTGTCGAAGGCGGTCACCCCCAGGCAGTTCCCGCTGTCAGGCTGCCAGCCTAGAGTATGGGATCGCAGCAGCCCCGGGAACGGGGCCAGAGCGTGAGCTGCTGCCTCGGCATCTCCCACCCCTCAGCAAGCAGAGTCCTGACCCCACCCTGCCCAGAGAGGAGCTGGGGCCTCCAGACAGACCCCACTCCAGCCAGACTAAGGCCCCTGTCAAAGAACGGCAGGCTGGGGGGAAAGCAGAAAGAATGTCCCCCAATCCAAACTCCTGGATCCCCTCCATGAGAGAGGGAGCTCCCCCGGAAGAGAAGCTCTCACCCCCAGGCCCAGTGCACCAAGACCACCAGCAGAGACTCACCCCCCTTTCCCAGCAGAGCCTGTGGCTCCAAGGCACCACTGTTCCTTGGCCCCCTACCCTCCTCACTCCTCCCCTCCCCTCTTCTCCCCTCTCCTCCCCACTCCTCCTCTCTCCACTCTTCTCCCCTCCCCTCCCCTCTCCTCCCCTGCTCCTGCACCCCGCTTCCCTCTCTTTTCCTCCCCTCCCCTCCTATCTCCTCCCCTGCTCCTGTGGCCCCCTCTGCTCCCCACTCCTCCTATCCCCAGTCCCCTCCCCTCCCCTCTCCTCTCCTGCTCCTGTGGCCCCCCTCCCCTTCCATCCCCTCACCTCCCCTCCTCTTCTCCCCTGCTCTCTCCCCTGCTCCTGTGGCCCCCCTCCCCTCCCCTCCCCTCTCCTCCC